>JAMYXO010001971.1:12500-22500 GCA_033310375.1 Conus canariensis
CGCAAGAAACTCCGGCTGAAACCAGGCCAGGAGGACGTCCCTGGGAGTCAGCTGGAGGAAGCCACCGAGGACGAGGAAGAGGAGAAAAGCCAGGAGGAGGATGTGGAGGGTGAGGAGGAGGAGGAGGACTGTCATCAGAGGGGGGACACCTACAGCGACTGCGGCTCGGAATCCAGTGCTTCAGGGTCTCCATGTCAACGGCCACGTGTTCGTTGGGAAGATCAGAAACGAAGGAAACTTCGGTGCCGCGGGAAGGCAGACTCCAGGGCCGACAACCTGTTGAACGAAGACCGCGAGTCCCGCAAACAGAATCCAGCTGGGTGTCTCGCCCGACACGATGACCCGTTCCTCGCACACGATGTGGCGCTATCTGACGAGGACAAGCACAGCATCAGCAGCAGAAAGCGGAACAAATGCAAGCGACACGACTCGCAGACTTCCAGACGCACGGTCAGCTCGGAGCCCAACGAAGACGACGACTCGGAAGGGGAAGGGTCCGCCTCGCCTCGAAGGAAACGCCCCAAGAAGAAGTCCTTGAAGAAGAAGGACATCAAGGACGTCATCCGCCGAAGCGCGTACCTGACAGAAGAAGACCGCCTGAGGAAGATGTTCCTCTCAGACAGACCACGCGCGGGAAGGAAGAACAAGAAATCACAAAGCAACCCCAACCTGGCCAACACCACGGTCATCGTCAACGACGACGACGACGACGACTTTTTCCTGGCTGTTCCCTCCGGGGGAGTGGCCTTTGGTTCCAGAAGGACCTGCAGAACCGGGCTGTCGGCCCTGGTGCCGCCAGGCCTGGTGAGGCTCCCTATGTCTGTGCCCAAGACCACCAGGTCGCCCAAAAGGAAACGATCATCATCACCAGAAACCTCCCCAGCACTGGAACCACCGACAGTCAGCTTTGAAGACAGCCCGGCCACAAGGCAGCAAGACTCAGAGGGGAGGAGCGCAAAAGCAGACTCCTCCTTCACCAGTCCTGCAGAGACGGAGACGGCGATGAAGAACGAGGCGGAGGACCCGCTGAGCAAGCCCGTGGACACTTCCAAAGTGAACGTGCCGGTGTGGGTCACCCTCCTCATCATGACGTGCTACATCCTGGGTGGGGCCACCATGTTCTCCATGTGGGAGGAGGACTGGAACTTTCTGGAGGGATCCTACTTCTGCTTCATCACCCTCTCCACCATCGGCTTCGGGGACTTCGTGCCCGGCACCAGCATGGACTCGTGGGCAGCCCAGGAGAAGTGGATCGCCTGCTGCGTGTACCTGCTGCTGGGGCTGGCCATGCAGGCCATGTCCCTCCGGGGGTTTGCAACCTTGCCGTGGTCGGAGGGCTTGCGTGGTCCTGTGATCCCTTAGGCTTTGCTGGCGGGGGCATCAATACTTGAAGATAGGCTGGTTTTTTAAAACTGCTTCTAGGCCTGAGAAGTCAAGATGCTGTCTGGCCTAAACATAACGTGGTAAGGAGTTGATGCCCCTGGTAGGGCTTCCCATGTCAGATAGGCTAAGGGTGAGGATCCTGACTAATAGTAACCCGCCTTTCTCCTTTTCTTGTTTTCTGCCTTTCTTATTTGGCTCTTTTCTATCTTCGTCTCCCCTTCAAGTCTTCTTTTCCACACTCCTTTTCTCTCTGTGGTCTTCTTAAGATCCGCCGCGTTTGCCGTGCGGTGCGACCTGTGACGGAGGGGGATGAGATCCTGGTGATTGAGAGGGCCAACGCCCTCAACACATCACTTTGGCTCGGACCTCTCCTAGACAGGAGGTACACTCTGGCCCGCGTGTACTAATCGGCTCCCCCTTCTTGGGGCTGGGTCAAGACCGGCAGTTCTCCCGCTGGCCAAGTTAACCCCTGCAGTGCTCGGCTCTCTGTTCCCGGGAGTTGAGCATGATCAGGGGGGATAGGGGTAGTGGCGTTCTGTTTGTCGTATATCTCTCCTGAAGCCTGGAAGGGGTCAAGATAGTGATTTCTTGGCCCTGGCCCCTTAGTTGGACTCCAAGGTGGGTGGGTAAGGGAGAGACGAAATATAATTAAACTAAACATGGCTTTTTCAAAAATCATCCCCCCCCAAAAAGAAGAGGAAGGCAGCAGCCCCTATTTCAGGGGATTTCGAATCGGACAGTGACTCGGATATAGAGATAAGAGAGAGGACAGGTTTCTGGGCTTCCTGGCTCGTGATAGAAGGGACGGAGCAGGAAAAGCCCATTTCAGCTCTGAGTCCTTTTGCGATCCAGAAGGGCTTCCAAGGTCTAGCGGGTGACCCTCAGTCCGTGAAAAGGCTACGGAATGGATCATTCCTCGTCCAGTGCAGGTCAAAAAAACAATCGGAACAGCTGTTGAAGGCAAAAAAGCTCGTGGACAGAGAGATTCGGGTGACTCCCCATAAGCAATTGAATTCATCCAAGGGATCTAGTTGCAAAGCGAGAGGACTGCAGGCGGAAATCTAAACAAATCTTAAATAAATGTTAGCGAACCGCCCAGAGAACGTGGACAAACGAGTCACAAGACGAAACACAACTAGTTTCGACCTCTTAGGTCTTCATCAGGTGAGACATTAACGAATAAAACAATGAAAATTCACTTAGCTTTGATCGCTTCAGATCACTTGGTAGGGTTCAGCGCAAGGAAGGGTTCAGGCTTCCTTGCGCTGAACCCTACCAAGTGATCTGAAGCGATCAAAGCTAAGTGAATTTTCATTGTTTTATTCGTTAATGTCTCACCTGATGAAGACCTAAGAGGTCGAAACTAGTTGTGTTTCGTCTTGTGACTCGTTTGTCCACGTTCTCTGGGCGGTTCGCTAACATTTATTTAAGATTCATCCAAGGGAGTTATTCGGTGCCCGGATTTGAAAGGTGTCTCGGAAGTGGAGATCAAGACAGAACTTGCATCCCAAGGTGTGACAGAGGTGCATAGGGTGACAGTCAAAAAAGGTGCAGAAAGAGTGCCCACCAACACCCTCTTTCTGACATTCTGCAACCCTGTGCTGCCTCAGGTCATTAAAGTAGGGTACCTAAATGTCCGTGTGCAATTGTATGTCCCATCCCCGTTGAGGTGTTTCAGATGTCAGAAATTTGGACATGTCAGAGATCGCTGTTCTGGGGAGGAGGTGTGTGGTATTTGTTGCAAGGCAACCCATGATGGGCCATGTAAAGACCCGGCTCATTGCGCAAACTGCGGTGGCGACCACCCCTCCTCTTCACGCAACTGCCCTGTCTGGATCCAGGAGTCCAACATTCAGAAAGTTAAAACAGAAAAGAAGATCTCATTTTTTGAGGCACGTAAGCAGGTTGTTGGCAGTCAGACACCAACAGCGTCTTCATATGCTTCAGCAATAAAGAAAGTAACGACCCGTTCAGTCTGCTGCCAGACTGATGAATTTATTTTCTCAAAGACATTACAAGGAAGACCGTTAAGCTCGGGTGGAAGCAAGTCCACCACCTCCCAACCCAAAGTGGGTGCCCCTGGTGGAGGCAAACAATCCGCCACCCCTCAGACTGCCCAGCAGTCTACTCCATCTGCTGCTGGGCAGATGAAAAAGCCAGGCCTCCCGCCTCGAACTTCCTCGAGCAGTGCCCGTGCGGGCAAGGGAGTTCAACCAAGTGTGGAGATGGTGGAGATGAGGAAGAAACCTCCACCATCTCCAAAATCCAGACCTTCTTCACCTGTGGGCAAGTCTGCCAGCAGGTCTGAAGACCCAAACAGTCCAGTGAAACTAAGCAATAAATTTGCTCCACTGAACGCAGACGATGACGAGGAGATGACTTGATTTCTCTCCTGTTCATCCTCTGCACCATGGATAGTAGTAAACTAATCCATTGGAATATCCGTGGCCTAAATTCAAATTTTGAGGAGCTGCAGCTTCTGTGTCAAACAGTAAAACCTTCCGTCGTGGCTCTTCAAGAAACTAAAATTCAAAACCAGAAGACCTTCACTCTTTCTGGCTTTAATATTCTTTCTAAACCTGCACAACCATCCACATTGGGACTGTCAGGCGGTGTTGCCCTTCTTTTACACAAAACTTTGCTGTTTAGTCCTGTCGCTCTGACTACCTCCCTTCAGGCTGTAGCTGCGAGAGTCACTCTCCACAAGACTGTTACAATCTGCTCACTGTATCTGCCACCTTCTGTCCTGGTTTGTCGTCAGGACCTTGTCAGTCTGATCAGAGAACTTCCTCGACCTTTTTTGCTGTTGGGTGACTTTAATGGTCACAATCCTCTTTGGGGTAGTGTCAGTTCGTCATCCAGAGGTCTGCTTCTTGAGGATGTCCTTTCAGACTTTGATTTGTGTTGTCTGAACGATGGAGCTCCAACTTACCTCCACTCTTCCACAGGTTCACTTTTGTGTTTAGATTTGTCGATTTGTGACCCCTCGCTGGTCCTGGACTATGAGTGGTCTGTCCATGACGATCTACACGGAAGTGACCATTTCCCTGTTCTTTTAAAACCTGTATTAACTGAGAGCGCTTCTGTCTCACACCATTTTAATTATAAGAAGGCCAACTGGGATCTCTTTGTAACCAATATTTCAAAAAAATTCCAGGAAGTTGATTTTCTTCAGAGTCCAGACCCAGCAGAATCTCTGACCAATACTGTGATAAACTGTGCTAAAACTTGTATTCCAATGTCTTCCGACAAACTCCAAATGCCCAAAACACCCTGGTTTAATTTAGACTGCCAACAAATTTCAAAAGTTCGCAAACGGGCTCAGCGTCGGGTATACCAACGACCTTCAGGTCCCAACGCTCGAGCCCATCAGAAACTCCGCGCCAAATCGAGACACACTTTCAAAATCAGTAAACGTCAGTCTTGGAGAAACTTCTGCTCCGGGCTGACATCAAAAACTTCAAAGAAAAAAGTCTGGAACATCATCAGAAAAATCAAAGGGAAAAACACCAACCCCTCCATTCATCACTTGAAACTTGCCGATGCTCTGGTCACTGACAAACAAGCTGTTGCCAATCTGTTGGCTTCCACCATCCAACAGAACTCCTCATCTTCAAATAAATCTGCAGCCTTTTTAAAAAACAAACAACTCAGAGAGAAATCTTTATACAATTTCACATCAGACAACTCTGAAGCCTACAATCTCCCTTTTTCAATCAATGAACTGAAAACAGCTTTACAAACCTGCACTGATTCTGCCCCTGGTCTGGATGATATTCATTATCAGGTTTTGAAACATTTTCCAGAAAGCTGTCTCCAGACCCTTCTTAAAGTATACAACCATATCTGGACCACAGGGTGCTTTCCGCCCTCCTGGCGGAAAGCCCTGATCATTCCAATTCCAAAGCCTGGAAAGGACCTTACCAACCCTTCCAACTATCGTCCAATAGCTCTGACTAGCTGCCTCTGTAAGTTGATGGAGAAGATGGTCAACTCCCGTCTGATGTGGAAGCTGGAAACGGATGGCCTTTTGGCCAGTCAACAGTGCGGGTTCCGGAAATACCACTCGACAGTCGACCATCTAATCCGTCTGGAAACCACCATCCGCAATGCCTTTGTCAATAAACAGCATGTGGTCGCTATCTTTTTCGACCTCGAAAAAGCGTATGACACCACATGGAAATCAGGAATTCTTCTGGACTTGCAAAGACTTGGTTTCCGTGGTCACCTGCCTCTGTTTATACAGAACTTTTTGGCTGATCGACAGTTCCAGGTGCGTGTTGGCACCGCACTCTCTGACATCCATGGGCAGGAGTTGGGTGTACCTCAGGGGAGCATCCTTTCTCCTGCTCTTTTCAGCATTAAAATTAATGACATTGTAAAATCGGTAAGCCAGGGCTCTGAGTCCTCTCTGTTCGTTGACGACTTTGCGCTGTACGCAGTGGGAGCTTCTTACCCCAGCGTACAGCGTCGACTCCAACTTTGTGTCAACAAGATCCAGCAGTGGGCCGAGGAAAACGGGTTTACCTTCTCACGTACCAAAACTCAGTCAATCCATTTTCACAATTTTCGTCAATTTTTTGCTGATCCTGAAATTCGTCTGGACAAGTCCACCATTCCAGCTGTAAAAGAAGCCAAATTCCTTGGAGTTATTTTTGATCAAAAACTCAACTTTCTCAGCCACATTAAAAATCTCAAAACCTCTTGCCAGAAAGCTCTGAATATTCTGCGGGTCGTAGCGCACACTGACTGGGGCGCTGATAAGAAAACTTTGCTGCATCTCTACAGAGCCCTGGTCCGCTCCAAACTGGACTATGGTTGTGCTGTGTACGGCTCTGCAAGACCCTCTTATCTGAAACTCTTGGACCCTATCCACCATCAAGGGCTTCGTCTCTGTCTTGGAGCTTTCCGCACCACCCCTGTGTACAGCCTGTACGCAGAGGCAGGTGAACCCTCACTGTCCAGCCACATGCTGAAAATGTCTCTAAATTACTATATCAGACTGTTCTCAGAACCACAGAATCCTGCCTATGACTGTGTCTTTGACCCCCAGTTTCAAAACAAATTCGAAAACAACCCTAACTGTATTCCGCCGTTTGGTGTTCGTATGCAGCCTCACGCGCGGAATGCAGGTCTAGACCTAGGAGTTGTGTCTGATTTTTCCAAGTTTCCGGATCAGCCTCCGTGGACCTTTCTCACACCAGAGATTCGTTTTGATCTCGCAGCTTTTCGTAAAGAGTCCTCCAGCTCTCAGGCATACAAGGCATTGTATGCTGACCTCTGTTCAAAATTTCCATCCTGTCAGAAAATTTTCACTGACGGTTCCAAGTCTGAGGATGGAGTGGCCTGTGCAGCCTATTGCCCTGGTGCTCCTTCTCAGATACTGTTAAAACATATACCTCCAGATGCCTCTGTCTATTCTGCTGAACTTACTGCTCTGGTTCTGGCATTGAAAATAATCTCACAATCTACCAAGAGGGACTTTCTGGTTCTGTCGGATTCGCTGTCAGCTTTGGAGGCCATAGCTGGCCGCAACCTTCAGCATCCAGAACTTTTACATTTCTTTGAGCTTTTTAGCAAGTTGAAAGCGGATGGTTACAACATTATTCTAGCTTGGGTTCCTGGTCATGTTGGCATCGGAGGGAACGAAATGGTTGATCGTTTAGCCAAGAATGCCACAAGAGAGAAATTGTCCAATATTTATATCCCTTGCTCAGATCTGAAACCCAAAATTAACGATTATGTGAGAGACCTCTGGCAGGAGGATTGGAACACACAGACGGATAACAAACTCTTTCAGATCCGTCCAAACCTTAAGGAGTTCCTCCCATCTACGTCTGGTGGTCATAAAGAAGAAACAGTTCTGTGCCGGCTGCACACCGGCCATTCGTATTTTACCCATTCGTACCTTTTAAAGAATGAAGAAGCGCCGTGGTGCATTCCATGTCATGTGCCACTCACAATGAAACATATTCTTTTAGAGTGTTGGGACTTGCACGATGTGAGACACAAACATTTTACAGCAGAGTCCATGAAAATCCTGTTCAGGGATGTTCCGCCTGACGTGATCTTTGAGTTTTTGAGAGAGATTAACATTTTTCATCTGATTTAAGATTTTACGGATGAAAGATTTTTAACGAAGTTTCTGGTGCGTTTCTAGACGATGTCATTTAAAGAGATGTGTGAAAGGTTTTTTTTTTTTTTTTTTTTTTTAAATGACTTGAGTTGATTTTAACGTGGTGACAGCACTGATGTGGCCCCTTGCGGTCGGCTGGGCTATAAGCAACATTATCTTATCTTATCTTATGCAGGCCATGTGCTTCCACCTCATGCAGGAGGTGGTCAGGGCCAAGTTCAGGCGCCTGGCCGCCCGCCTGCGTCTGATGCCTTCGGTGAGAACGCCATTCTGGAGGAGGAAATGGCCGAGACTCTGATGCAGACCTTGAAAGAGGAGAAAAAGCTTCTGAAGTGATAATTTGCGGAGAGAAAAAAAAATTATGGTGATATTGAAGTGATATTGAAGAGGTAACTCTTCCTGTGTGATGAACGTGGAGAAAAGGTTCTGAAGTGACATTGAGGGGATATACTCCTAACGTGTTACATTAGGAGGAAATTGTTTGGAATAAAATCGACGGTATATCATGTGATATTGAAGAGATAACTCTTCCTGCGTGATGAAAGTGGAGGAAAGGTTTTGAAATGACGTTGAGGAGATAAAGCTCCTAACATGTTACATTGGGATGAAACGGTTGTGGAGTAAAATCGAGGGTATCAATCTTCTGAAGTGATAAGAGTGAGTGGAGAAAAACTTGTGATGTGAAATATAGGCGGGCGGGGGGGGGGGGGGGGGGGGGAGTGGGGGGAGTGGGGTAGCCCTAAAAGTATAAAACAACAGAGAAACATCCTATGAAATGATAAGAGGACGGACAGCTTGTGAAGCTATAGCACAGGAGGAAACGTTTATGGGGCGATGGTGAGGAGAAAAGGTTTATAAAGTGATTAAAGAAGAGAAAAACATGAAGTGATGGTGATAGAAAAAAAAAAAAACTTTTCTGAAACTATGTTGAGAGAGGAACAAAAACGTCTGGCGCGAGAAAGCAATGTAGCAATAGTAAGGAGAGAAAACTCCTGGATGACGAGAGCGAAGAAAAAGAATAACAAGTCAAAACAACATATGAAGTGATGACAGCTGAGAAAAAAAAAAAAAAAACGTCTTACGTAATTCCGAGGAGAGAAATCTTCTGAAGTCATAGCAAAGAACGAAAATCATATGAAGTCATGACAAACAAAAAAAAAGCTCCTGAAGTCATAACAAAGAACGAATAATCATATGAAGTCATGACAAACGAAAACAAAAAGCTCCTGAAGTCATAACAAAGAACGAAAAATCATATGAAGTCACGACAAACGAAAAAAAATCTTCTGAAGTCATAGCAAAGAATGAAAAATCATATGAAGTCACGACAAACGAAAAAAAAAAAAAGCTTCGCCTGAATTATTGAAAGAGGAACAAAAGTGTCTGAAGTGATGAAAATGGAGAAAACACTGACGCACTGACAAGTTAGAAGAAAACCCTACTAAAGTTAGGAAGGAGCAAGAAAGGCTGATGAACTGAAAAAATGTGACCGAAGAGAGGATTTAAGAAAAAAAAAAAAAAAACCTTCTAACTGGAGGAAGATCAGAATTTAAAAAAAAAATCGTAAATGTTGACAGGGGAGACAATGCTTTTGAAGTGAAAACCTGATGCGATAAACTGGAGAGAAAAAAAGAAAAGCAGTTGATGAATTGATAAAACTAGGAGAAATGTTGAAGAAAACGAGAAAGAAAGTTTATGAAGTGCTGTCTGCCCCCTTCCCTCCCTCTCTTCCCCCTCCCTCCACTACTCCCCCCCCCCCCCCCCCCCCCCGCTCTCTCTCTCTCTCTCTCTCTCTCTCTGGGCGTGTGCATATGCGTGTGAAAAAAACAACACAAAACAAAACCTATGATGCTCAGAACCCGTGTAGGTGTGTGTGCGTGTGTGTGTGTGTTGTGGGGTGGGGGGGGGGGGGGGGGGGGGGGGGCGAGCGTGTATGTGTGACGGAAAGGGTAATTTCAAAGGGGTGAGGAGGGGACGTGGGAGGGAGGGTGAAAGAAGGAGGAGGGAGGAACCCTGGAATCGTTGGTTTGTGTGTATGTGACACGTGTCTGTGTTGTCCAAATCACGGTGCTTTTGTTTCAGTATCTTACCTCTCATTTTGGTGCTGTAGTCGTCTTGTGCATTGAGGTTGTTTAGTTTTGTTTGTTTAGGACACGTGACGCCAGACAGGTGAAAGCCTATTGTTTGCAAAGAGCCATTTATTCGTTCGTTCGTTCGTTCGCTCATTCGTTCATTCATTCATTCATTCATTCATTCAATTAATCATTCATTAATTCAATCATTCATTCATTCATTCATCCATTCATTTATTCATTCATTCATTCACTCATTCATCTACTAATTATGGTTCTAGCATTGAAAATAGTCTCTCAATCCACAAACAAGAACTTTCTGATTTTGTCTGATTCGCTGTCAGCTTTCGGGGCCAAAGCTGGCCGTAACCTCCATCATCCCGAACTTCTACACTTTTTAAAAAAACTT
>JAMYXO010001972.1:0-26227 GCA_033310375.1 Conus canariensis
ATCAGTGTCAGATGGCAAGTCTAAGTTGGGAAGGACTGTCACTGACTCACTGTCTGTGTCGCACAGTGCCATGTCGATGTGCTGTGTTCCCTCGCGGGGACAGCCAGCTCGGTGCAGGCAAAGGTACAGGGGAAGCGGGTTGGTGTGAATGCTGACACGTGTCAGTACAGGAGACTCCATTGTTGCTGTCACTTCTGTCGCCATTGTATAGTACACCGGGAGGGGTCGGTCGGAACAAACCGAACGAGGAAGATACAGGTTCACTTGCCTTTTGCTTCCGGTGTTCCTCCGCCATTTTCTTGTCCCTTTTGTCCTGTGACGGACATCGTCTCCTAAACACCGCGCTGTGACATAGGAGTCGTCCTGATATGGCCCCTTGCGGTCGGCGGGACTATAAGCAACATTATCTTACCTTACCGCACTGTGACATAGGAGTCGCTTAACGGGAGAATGGACGGACATTATTGTCAGGCTAGGAATCACCACAGTCTGATGATCCCTGCCTTCAAGTTTAAAGGACGACAAAGTCATATCGCGCAGCCCGGCGTTCAGCATATTTCTGCTTTCGAGGGTAGACCTTCATTTCACACGCTATCTTATGAAGACGAGGAAAAATGTTATTGGAGCTGTGAAAAGTGCGTCTTGCTGGCAACTAGACCAGAAAAAGTCACAAGAGAGAGAGAGAGAGAGAGAGAGAGAGAGAGAGAGAGAGAGAGAGGCAATGACTACTTATGAACTATAACTCTGACGTTGAGTTCTCCTATTCCTAGTGCAGTCTGGACTACTCGTGAAATATGCTAGCATCTCAAAGTACAATGTGTTGCCCTGCAGCGTAGAGTCCTGTTCTAACACTACCATGTACATTCTTGGTTTACTGTCATCATTCCTACTGTCATGATAAGGAGAAGCTTGCTGCCGGTTCCTCCAGAGAGATTCCCACGTCCGTCATTGTTCTGATACAGGTGATCCAGTTATGTTGCTTGTGTAGCTGAATTAAAAGTTTCCGCATGTTCGTATTCTTCGTCAATGCACTTAGAATGTTTTCCCCTTATGCTCTTCATTGTAGTTAAATTTCCTGATTAATCTCTTCATTGTATGGTACATCAGAGTGCAAATTTCCCGCAAAAAAATATTGCATCCATTCACCTTTTCAGCGATCTCGGGTAAAACAACGCAGCTGAATTAAAAGTTTCAGCATGTTTATCTTCTTCATCAATGCACTTAGAATTCCTCCTCTGATTCAACGTGCTTGTTTGGTGTAGTGCACCAGAGAGCAACTTTTCCTGCAGGAACAATTTTCCTTTTTCAGCCATCTCCGTTAAAAAATGAATGTATCTCTTGAACCTGTCAATAAACACATGGATACCTTCACTGCCGTGGCACTCGGAGTAGCTGAAGTACGCTGAAGTGAGTGGACAGTCTTTGAGATCGTCACGATTATCAAAAAGATAATTTAACTTTTTCGCAACAGCCGCGAGAATGATCGCGGCGCCCGACTTACCACTCGGCGACGTGGGGCGAAAATGCTCCCGGCAAGCGATCGGACACTCGGGAAGCATCGCGAGAATGATAGCGACGGTCTTCTAAAAATAAGTATGACCGAATTTACGGAAGATATTTTAACCAGTGGTGTCAGCATACAGATACAGTCCTTCCTACGTCATACCATACCATTTAGCAAGCTGCTAACAGTCGATTTCATTGGTTAATTTGAAGAGATAGCAACCAACCCGTTGACATCTCCAAGCACTGAATCACATGTTGGAAGTACGTCATTTTCGACTCAATCAAACAACAACAAAATGCTTATTTTGACTTTTAAAACATTTAAGAAGATGAAAGTTAGCTCTATTTCAATGTACACAAATAAAGTCACTGTCGGATTTAGACTTTTAAGGAAAATTAAAGATGGTCAAAATCAGGTGTCCTGAGGGAATGTCAGTGCAGTGACTGCAGTGTTCACTGGGCACATAGAGCATAACGAGGGTCCGTGTCGATAGTCTTAATCTTGATTCATGCGTTGCACAGTCCAACCTGATTTCAATCCATGCATGACATACCAGTTCTGACGGCTTCGGCTTATGCTCTGCTACGGCGTTCTTCGTTGTCACCTTCGGTTTGGGTATGGCCATGTCCACCCTGAGATGGCCGCTTAGGTGTGGCCCAGTTTGCCTGCCTCGACCAGCTGTCACACCTGACAGGTAGACAAAGTGAAGAGCAGCACGCAGCAGTCCCTTTAGCTCCTGACATTCCATTCAGGCCATGTTTCTCATCCACAGCCAAGTGAGGGTAAGCTGTCGGCAGTGTGCTGTCAGCAGCCTGCAACGCCTATTGTTAAAAGCAATCAAGGAAACGTACACACGTTTAAAGTGTACGCTTTGGTTTTGTTTTACAAAGATTTGAAATGAAGATAGAATAAGCTTTACACACAGATCAAGCGTGACTGTTTTCTTCTTTGGTGTTTGCACAGTCATACAGAACATGGCTGACATGTTGTCAAAGAAGCAGAGAAAAAAAAAACCTGTGGGAAGGGAAAGTTGTGTCATCTTTCAAGTCAAGTACACAACAAATGCAAGGTTTGGGGTTTTTCACATTGGGGCACAACCAATGTTAGGTGGGTACTCAAGGCCTCACTGGCTGCGATGGGCTATAATGTGTAGGTCAGACATCTGCAAAGTCGTAGCCACAAGACCCTCTTCTTAAATTCTCTCATCGTAGTCATTAATTTGTTTATCCATCAGCTTTAAATCATGCGCAGTGTTGTCTTAAAACTTAGCGGATAGGGTGTAGCGAATATGGACTTGTCCGCATGCAGTCACTGCTCCTTAATGAAACTGAAACTGAAACTGACTGGGCAGATCTTTCACGATTTGAACCGACAGGCATGTCAATTACAAGGCAGGATCACAGTAAGAATGCGTTTTGAAAACAATAGTTTCGATATTCATCAACATATCTATTTTTTAAACACGAAACAAGTGCGTGGAGATGTGCAACGTTAGAATGAAGTTCACACTAAATTTTGTGTTGTGGGGATAATCATGTGTGTCTGACT
The DNA here is from genome assembly GCA_033310375.1 of Conus canariensis. Classification (NCBI taxonomy): domain Eukaryota; kingdom Metazoa; phylum Mollusca; class Gastropoda; order Neogastropoda; family Conidae; genus Conus; species Conus canariensis. The sequence goes on from JAMYXO010001972.1 coordinate 3,056, forward strand.
GCATTGACTACAACAAAGGATGCAGATCTCAGCGGTGCTTTGTTTCCAGCTGGTGTACGAAATCCAGGAGGCGATGTTACCCAACCAGGTGACGGTCAGCTGGCTGCAGGAGGACACAGCGGAGGGACGGGACGCAGTGGAGCAGTACTTTGAATTCCGCAAGTTCATCCTGTGGCGAGCCAAGCATGACAGCTCCAACATGCTTGACTACACGGACATCACACGATCATGGTCCTCACTCGCTGACGAGGCGGAAGACATGGATATTTGGTCTTAGATGTGTAGGGGTGAATTGAGATGGTGGGATTTGCGAAGGTACTGGAGTCCCCTCTGGCAAAACAAAGAGAGAAGAAAATCGACTGTGCAACATCTTGAATGAGGAAGCACCCATTTAGTCATTTGCTATGCAAGGTTGGTCAATAATGAGGAAGCACCCCTGTAGTCATTTGCTATGCAAGGTTGGTCTGTAATCGACGGTGACACCTTCCACAAGTCTGTTGCAAAATGTGTTTGCTAGTGTTGAAATGTAAAGAAATCATGTGGAGTGTTTGCCTTCAAAAGCTCTGTACCTGTGGTCCTACTATTTTGTTTTCGTCTGGTCGTGAATCAGAGAGTGTGCACAATTTCAGGTTCATGAGAATTGTTTGCAGAATTCAGTGTGGACAATTTCGGTTTCATGTAAATGGTTTACAGGATACAGTGTATGCAATATCAGCTTTTGATAAATGATTTAGGGATCACAATTTCATAGTTACTTGAGAGATTTATTAGATATAGTACTTAGATAATTACATTTACGAGAAATCCATAACGTTGTACAGTGAAGATACTGTCAGTAAACACTGTACAGACGGCAGTGGATTGTGTACAGACTACAGTGTATTGTGTACAGTCTGCAGTGGATTGTGTACAGTCTGCAGTGGATGTGTACAGTCTGCAGTGGATTGTGTACAGTCTGCAGTGGATTGTGTACAGTCTGCAGTGGATGTGTACAGTCTGCAGTGGATTGTGTACAGTCTGCAGTGGTTTGTGTACAGATTGCAGTGACACAATGCTTTTTCATGAAAATGTACAGAGTTGAGCCTGTATGACAAGTTTTTTGGAGACATTTTACAAACTACAGTGGTTAGAACATCGGCTGTAAGTGAGTACTATCTAGTATTATCTGGAGTACAACTGGCAAAGTAATGTTTTTAAATAAATGTCATATAAGTACCAGAGCCGATACAATGTTAGCTTAGGTAAACAATCAGCTATGTGATAAGTTGTAGCAAGGAAAGCAGATTTTAAATGAAGGCCGTGCAGTTACAAAGGATCGAGTAAGTTTCTTAACATGTGAAAATTCAACAGAGTGCAACGAATACGTTTAAATGAATGTTTTAGAGTAAAAATTGCAAGAGATCTTTTTACAAGGAGGAATGGGGAAACTATAGGTTTGAAAGGAATGTTTTACAGATTGCAGTAGGTCCATTATCAGAGTAAAGTAAATATCTCTAGATTCTCGGGATGTTTGTGAAATGTAAATGTAACCTTTAATGTTTTAACATTTTGCAGATTACAGTAAGTGCAACATGAACACACACACACACACACACCTCTCTCTCTCTCTCTCTCTCTCTCTCTCTCTCTCTCTCTCTCTCTCTACACACACTCGACACACACACACACACACACACACACACACACACCACACACACACACACACACCACGCACGCACGCACGCACACTCACACACACACACCACACACACACACGCACCACACACACAACACACACACACGCACGCACCACACACACACACACGCCGTACGCACACACGCACCACACACCACCACACACACACACACACACACACACACACACACACACACACACATTCACACTCAGTCAGCAAGCAAACTATAGTAATTAAATTTTCAAATTAATGAATGGGAGAAACTTAACAGTCCTGAAATATTACAGCTATGTTACACTGAACTGTTCTCTTGTTAACGTCACTTTGAACGTGTGTTTCTGAACAACAATTCATATGGCATCCAGTTTTTGTAGTATTCATGTATTCTGAAAACACTTTGGCTTTGTGTTGTTCTGCTTCATATCTTGAAGAAAGTATGATTTGAAATTTACGTTTGTAAAAACCTATCTTACCAAAGAATATCAACAAATCTAACATATGGCCGTAAGCATATTGTTTTCAGTAGCAATAACATGTAGTTTGGTCTATTTTTTATAACTGTGCATGTTATACATTTTGTTTTTGAGAACTCTTCAATAAATCTCAATCTTTAGAAAACAAATGATTTGGTTTGCTGCATATGTCCTGAGCACACATTGAAGACTACTCTTAAATATTCCTACCGATATCAAAGAAGTGATTATCTGCAATATTCATTTCTTTCGGTCCAGCAGTTTTCCTGAGACTGCTGTGGAGAATATGCATCTGTAAGCATGATGATCTGATATGTTGTAATTTATGCTGTTTACTGAATATTTGTTTTAACAGAATTTCTCTTCCTGGTTTGTCCCACTTTAGGCAGAAGCTGAAGGGTTGTTGTCAATGGTTACGATATCACAATGTAGCTTAGTACCCAAAGACATGTGTTAAATTATCTGATAACTCCAGTTTTGCTCACATTTCCCAATGGATAATTTAGGACTGTTGAGAGCCAGAAAACATGTCTTCTTCTGAATATATTACATGCTAGGATTGACCCGATGTCAAGAAAATATGAAATGCAATAAACTCCCCCATTCGTTCCAATTTTCATACTTGATCGTGCTATCTACAACTTCAAAATCCCTGCTCTGGCATGATTGAAACTTTTCCTTCCTCAAATTGCTGCAGAGCACATACAGCGAATGCTCCCATTTTTTTCCCAAAGGAATGTATTAAACTCAGCTTGAAAGTTGTCCATATCCGAGCCGTTTTTTCCGTTTTTTCATCTGTCTCTTGCGTTGGTCTCTCCTTCTATGCTTATACACCCTTCTTACGAATCTGTCTGTTTCTGCGATGATGTTGAATGTTCATTAATGACATCGTTACATCGCATGTATCTTAAGGTCAATAAAAAAAACATTTATTTCTGTTTTTATTTCTCCGTTCGGATAAACTAGGATTCTCATACTTTTGTTTACGAAGTGCCTTTCTCCAAATTACAAAAGTTTTGTTGTTACCTTTTCTCCTTCTTCTATCCTTTTCACTTTAGATCTTATCAATTTCTCTCCTTATATTTTTCTTTTTCCCTTTGAAACTAGCTGATAAATCCTTTTCTTCGCCAGCTTTATTTGTTATGTTTTATATTCTTTGTTCCTCGTGCTTTGTCATTTTAAGAAAAGCCATCTTTATATCCGTTGTTTTTCTTTTTCTTCATAGTGACATTGACAGTCCTCTTACTTGTAAAAAATCTATGTAAATAATTTATCAGAAACGACTAAATCAATATGAAAATAGCATGATTAATTGTAACAGTTTCATGATGTTTAGTTGAGTATTCACATATCACCTTTTTTTCTTTTCTTTCTTTCTGTACGTTTTCCTCTGTGTTTGATAACTGTACAATCTTCATTTTCACTCACTGTTTTTGGTACAAGTGAGTGATGCTTTGAACAATTGTATAGTTCTGTGTCATATTACCATATATGATCACAAGCATCGAATGGTGTTTTTTTTGTTTGTTTGTTTGTTTTGTTTTGTTTCTTTTCTGGGATTTCCTTGTATCCTGTCCGGATTTGGAGTAAAAGTTTGACTATCATTGTTCATAATTTTCACCTTTTCAATGTTTCTGTTTGTTTCCGCCTTTCTTCTTTCTGTCTTTCTTTCCTGTCTTCTTTCTGTCTTGCTTCCTTCATCCGTTGGTCTGTTCTTGTCTTTGCATGTTCTTGTTCGCGGTCACTTGTTTCCTTCTTTCTCCTAAAACTCACCAAGATCACTTTCGTGAGTGTTTTTTTTTTATTTCAGCTCTGGTCCATGTGTTTTAGCTACTTTATGACCTGGGACAAAGTAACATATATCTCAATCACTTCTACCATACTAAACAAGATAATTTGTACCGCAACTCCATCTACTACAATAGATACAAGGTACATGTTACCTCAACTACTTGTGCCTTTTCAGACGGAGGCAGTATGTACCTTCACTATTTGCCCCTCATTAGACAAGGTAGCATGCACCTTGAACACTTCTATACATTCAGTACATGTACCTTGTACCTCAGCTGCTTCTACCACCACAGATGTTGCTACCATGTACCTCATCTACTTCTGCCTCTTCAGACACAGGCAAAATGTCCTCAACAATACCGCATGAGACGCAGGTACCCTGTACCTAAAACACTTTGCCATACTGAGAAGATGCGATAACTTGAACGTCAACTGCTTTTACAACACCAGATGGAACAATATATACCTACAAATACTTTGCTCCATTACATAAGATAACATGAACCTCATGTTCTTTTACCGCATCAGATGCAATGACATAATACCTAAATAATGTTTACCATATTAGGCGCGGGTAACACGAGCATCAATGACTCCATCCATATTAGATGCGATAACATGTACGTAAACTACTTTGACCACATTAAATACAATAACATGTATCTACACTGCTTTTACCACATTAGATGCCATTACTTGTACGTCAACTATTTTTTTGTTACATTATTAAACACAGGTATTACGTACCACAACAGTGATTTGTTGTTGTTGTTCGTCCTTCGATTTCGAAGATGGCCATGACTTCAATCTCAGATGAAAGATCGCTGAGTGTGGGTCCGCAGGTGGCTGGTGAGGCCGATCTGGGCCCGGAAGGAACGCCCACATGTGGGACACATGTGGGTGGGTGCTACAGTGGAGGTGGAGGTAGCTCTGGCCTTGCGCGCGGCTCGCTTTCTCTCAGCGTCTGCTGTGCGTCTCTTCTCTGATGTACATGCACCCTTTGTCATGCTGCTTCGCCAGACTGGGCGGTCCAGGGCAAGCGACTCCCAGGTGTTGAGGTTGATGTTCAGGCCTTTGAGGGACACTTTGAAGGCAGTCCTTGAAACGTTTCTTCTGCCCCTCAACTTTGCGCTTGCCCTGACTCAGTTCTCCGTACAGCAGTTGTTTCGGCAGTCGACTATCTGGCATTCTGATGATGTCGCCAGCCCATCTGGCTCGGGATTTCTGAAGGAGAGTGTAGATGCTGGGGACGCTGGCCCTTTCCAAGACCTCAGTGTCTGGGACTTTGTCCTGCCACTTGATGTGCAGGAGTCTGCGGAGACAGCTGAGGTGAAAATGGTTGAGCAGTTTGGCGTGTCTGCTGTAGACAGTCCAGGTCTCACTGGCGTAGAGGAGAGTGGTTAGTACCACTGCATGGTAGACCTTCAGCTTGGTGGTAAGGCTTAGTCCTCTCCGCTCCCAGACATTTTCACGGAGTCTCCCAAACACAGAGCTGGCTTTGGCAATCCTGTTCCTGACCATTGACGCAGTGATTTGTTACTGACCACTGCACGACGTATGCAGTGAAAAAAGTAATTGTGACTTTTGTTTCCGACAGTAAACTGTGCAACACTCCTTCGTTCTCTGCAAAGTTCCCAGACCATGCACACGTGTGCGATTCATATATGATTGTTTTCCTGGTGACCAAAGTTATCATCCAATATCCCTAAGTGAAGATCATGATAATCCTTCACGTTTTTCACTCTGTACGTAAAGTTCCCAAAGTCGAATAGTTAAAGTGTATTGCCTGCGGAACCCACAGTCGTGATCAGTTCAGTTCAGTGGTTTATTTAATGTCTTTTCATCGCCAGATGATATCAGACACTATTTAAAAAGAAGAAAAAAAGTCCCCACTGACAGTATCATCCACGTCAGTACTTTCAAACCCACATATGATATATGCATATTTACCTAAGTGAAATACCCTAGTGGTACACAAAATTGTTGATCTTTATTTAAAAAAAATGTTGCGAACCTGTGACTGCGAAATAACCATGGCAATTTTAGCAACATACGAACCATACAAGACAGTATTGACATTATCTAAGTTAGTCATCTCAATACCTTTCTCCTGATCGAGCGAGGTCAACGCTGAGCATTCAAACAAAAGATGATGCCCATGGTCGTGAGTTTGTTTGTTTTTAAAGAGAGTACTTATATAGCACCTATCCTCGCCGGCCAGAGACCAAGCTCTAAGCGCTTTACAATCCGCATTCTGGTTTGTTGGTTTGAAAACCCTTTATGTCCACCCAGCAGTACATGGAGACCTGATTCAGTTCAGGGACATTTGAAGGCGGCAGAAGGACAGGGATTAGCTCCGCCTTCCAACATGCCGTGCCCTTGTCGCTATCATCCTCTAACAGTTCGCTGCTCCAACGGCTGAAAGGCTATAGGAATATTAACCTTAATCTTTTGACCCCCCCCCCCCCCCCCCCCCCCCCCCCTTTTTTTTTTTTTCTTTTTCAAAAGAACGTGCTACACCACCATACACAGCATTGATGTACACGCAGTGTTCGTATGCTGATCACACACTGTCTTCATAGTGCGAGATAGAAAAAGAAAGCAAAACACACAACAAAAACAAACAAACAAAAAAACAACGCCGTCGACATCCAAAACAGAACACTTTATAACAAGACATGCCCAATACACATCCCCACAAAAAAGAGAAACGTCAAATGAATTTTATTTTCAAGCGTAATGTATATTCCAATGATGCTTAAACAATCTTTGCACAATATCCCAATTTACATCTATAAAATACAGAGAACCGGATTGAAGGTCAGATCCGTGATCCGTTCCACGTTGGTGGAGGTCTGAATTCTCCCCTTTCACTTGGAATCGTTAGTGAGAGTGTACTTTCGTGTGTGGATGTCTTTCTTTAAAGTGTTTGATTGCTTTGCTGGGGCAGAGCTATTAGTCTTTCTCCTGCACCAGACTGGAACTTTCATCCTTTTTCTGTCCGCCACGATCCGTCATTCTCATCCTCCAGTCTTTCCCTGATGCCGTCCTTGTTTATGTTTCTTCTGATAGTAGTAGTAGTAGTAGTAGTAGTAGTAGTAGTAGTAGTAGTAGTAGTAGAAATAGTTGTAGTTGTTGTTGTTGTTGTTGTATGTGTGTGTGTTCTTGCGTGCGTGCGCGCGCGCGCGCGCGGGCGTGTGTGTGTGTGTGTGTGTGTTTCTCTCTCTGTCTGTCTGTCTCCTCTCTCTTTCTCTGTCTCTCTGTGCGTGCGTGCGTGCGTGCGTGCGTCCGTGCGCGCGTGTGTGTGCGCTTGCGCGTGCGTGCGTGCGTGCGTGCACGCGCGCGCGTGTGTGTGGTGTGTGTGTGTGTGTGTGTGTGTGTGGTGTGTGTGTGTGTGTGTGTGTGTGTGTGATTTCATAGATGTACTAACATATTATCAATATTTGGAATAAAATGGATCAGCTGATGACTCCTTTGTTTCGCTCTAAAGCAAATAGGAAAAGAGCCCATAAAGTATGATGGTAGTACTGCCAATCTACCAACCCCATATGTGTGTGTGTGCGTGCGCGCGCGCGCCACACACACACACACACACACGCGCGCGGCGCGCGCGCATGCATGTGCGCGACACACGTGCTTATGTGCATGCCAGCGACCAAAGAGCCGTGACATATATAACTATAAAGATATCTCTTTCTTCGGTTAGAACAGAGAAGTATGACACATGACTGTCCATGAAGTAAAGGCCGAACACAGATTCTGTGGTTATGACTGTCTTTGTTGTGTTGTTGTGTTTGTTTTGTTTTTTAATGTCGGTTGTCTTCAATCATGTTCAATTTCTTCAATTACATACAATCTATCATCCACTACTTATTTGGCAGTTCCTTTATATTCCAGTGTTGGGAAACTTTGTGCTGAAAGAGTACTGGTTGTCCTGGGCCACTAGATCCTTGGCTTGCTTGACGTAATCCCGCTTGACAGTCAGCTTACTTCGAGTAAAATAGAAACCTTAAATGAGACAGAGAACAGTAAACAGTAAACAACGAACAAGTACGGTAACTTTTGCTCCCATGATGAAATAGACGCACGCCCACAACTCCAAACGAATGCTGCTTACGACACCGAATCGCCTAGCAGAAATGACAACACAGAGCACACAGAACAAACAAGGCGACACCCCCTAACAATGGATGTTCCAAGCTTGCCTGTATACCCTGTACATGACATATATACACAGCAACAACAACTGAAGAAATGAACAAACGCAAATCGATATTTAATGAAGACTAGTACGGCCTTTTCGATCTTGACTAATGTAAAAAAAAAAAAAAAAAAAAACAAACAATAAAAACAAAAAAAACAACAAGCACGGACGAACTGTAACAAATCACAGATAACCTCAGTTTGACTGGTGGAAAGGAAATCTTGAATAAGGCGGGAGACAGTGAACAGTAAAGAACGACTTGGTAGGGAACTCTTGCTACCATGATGAAGCAAATACAACGCCCACAACTCCAATCGAATGCTGCTTACGACACCGAATCGCCCAGCAGAAATGACAGCACAGAGCACACAGAACAAACAAGGAGACATCCCTTTAAAAAAAAAAAAAAAAAAACGTTGCTGAAAAACTAAAATCACCATTTGAACAGTATTGAATACATTCAGCGAAAAATCTTTCAGTTTACGCTTGAGGAGCCATTAAGGATACAAGGGAGGTAAAAAGGTGTCAACAGTCAGAGAGGTCAGTTCTACTGTTTTAATATATATATATATATATATATATATATTATATTTTTTTTTTTTTTTTTTTTTTTTTTAAGTCGAACTGGTGCGGAGATTTCGTGATGGACAAAATACTTGCGTGCAGTTGATGCGTCGTAAGTTCAGCTTACTTGAGTAACACACAGAATTTGCGATTAGATCGGGAAAAAAATGATCATGAGCGATTTATAAGCAAATGTAATTTGAAAAATGTGACGTGAAAACATTCTTTGGCATTAAAATGACATACTGACTCAACGGATATTGAAAACAAAAGCTTGATTTGGATTTTGTGTCCTTTTGAAAAGGTGCCTGTATTTTATTAGTGGTAATAGAATTTTCCTACTTAAGGAAAAAAAAAACAGAACTATAGTTTTACATTCTTCAGTTTACGCACCGTTCTGAATTTATGGAACCCAGTTTGTTTGACAGTTTTCATCCTGTAAGGTTGTCCGTAACATGTGTTCTGCCCAGCTGTGCATACATGTTGTCTCCCTTTAAAAATATACCGGTAAAGCGCGCGTGCGTGTGTGCGCGTGTGCGTAAAAGATGCTATATCTGCATTGAGTGCACACACACACACACACACACACACACACACACACACACACACACACACACACACACAAGCTCTCTCTCTATCTCTCTTAGTCTCTTTCCCCCTCCCTCTAGTATTTACAAACACACCTGCGCGCTCACGCACACACTCTCTTTTCCCCTCTGTCACTCACACACCACACACACCACCCACACACCACACACACACACACACCACGCACGCACGCACGCACACACAATCCTCTCTCTGGCTCTGTCTCTCTCTTTCTCTCTCTCACACACACAGATGCATGAGCATGTTCTCTCTCTCTCTTCTCTCTCTCTCTCTCTCTCTCTCTCTCTCTCTCTCTCTCTTTCACACACACACACACACACACACACACACACACACACACACACACACACACACACACACACTTGTGATGTGTATCAACGACGAGACAATGCATTTGAATCGGGACTTATGTCAACACAGCTTAATTATGAGCGACGTTGGGAATTCCGTGCAAGTCAAAGGTCCTCTGTGCTGCACGTGCCTCGACCGTCCGGCCTGCTGTATGCGCAATCAGTCCGCGCATCCACCCCGGGTGTCGGCACACCGGTGTGGGACCAACATGGCGGAGAAGATCCACACCAGCTCGACACGCAACACGACTAAGTTTTATCGTCAGTAGTCTTCACAGAAGTTTCTTCTTGTGACGACAATGGTGTTAGTCATTGTCTACATTGACCCACGTGTGTATAAAGATGTGAAACTGGCATGGGTAGTTCTATTCACCGGAGAAAGCGGCTGTGCTGTGCTTCCAAGCAAGAGTGGTAAGTTTGGGACACCAGGGCCAACGTGAATATACCGCTTGGTGTCGGATGACGCCTGTGTTGGAACAGATTGACAACGACCCCAGTGGGTAAGTTATTATTTGTGTGTGTGTGGTGTGTGTGTGTGTGTGTGTGTGTGTGTGTGTGTGTGTGTGTGTGTGTGTGTGTGTGTGTGTGTGTGTGTGTGTGTGGTGGTGTGTGTGTGTGTGGTGGCTGGTGGTCTGCGCGGCGGGGCGCCGGTTGTGTGTGTGTGTGTATGTTTGAGCCGGCGCGCGCGCGCGTATGGTTGTGTGCATGTGTTTTCTTCTTGGGAGCCGGATAGTCAGTTGGTAGAGCGCGGATCTAATCTGTGATCTGGGTTGCGGTTCGAACCTCCGCCGGGCGTTTCGGACAGGGGGATTTTTCCTCGGAGTTAACATTGGTTCTGACTCCATTTCCCATACAGTCCTTCGAATGAGACTATGAACGAGGTTCCGTGTGTGTACGCACGATACATCTTGCACACACGTAAAATCCATCACCAACTTCGGAAGAGTGGCAGTTGCGTTGGTATGGATGACACGTTACCATAGCATGCACCTGCGTGAGAATGGAAGAATGAAGGAAGTAAGGAAATGAGTGATCGTATTGGACGTATTGACTGGATGACACGGGAAACGACTGAATGAAGCGCCAGCTGGCAGCTCTTCGTCGGCATACCCAGGGGCAGCCCGTTGTGTAAACGAGTGTGATGTAAAGCGCTTAGAGCTTGGTCTCTAGCCGAGAAAGGCGCTATATTTAGTATTCATTTTATTTATTATTATTGTACTACGCTCTTTTGTGTCCAGTTGTGTTTATGTTTGTCGTGTATTGATGCGCACGCGCGGGCGCGCGCGGGCGTGGGGTGTGTGTGTGTGTGTGTGTTTGTGTGTGTGTGTGTGTGTGTGTGTGTGTGTGTGTGTGTGTGTGTGTGTGTGTGTAGTACGCATGCACATGTGTGCTTGAGGACAGCGATTCCTCGGAATTTACTTTTTTTTGTAGTACAAAATTAATAATGAATTCTTTCCTTGAGTTAAGGAAAACTATTCATTAATCAGATAAAAAAAAAAGTAGTCGCGATTTATAGATAACAAATAGGTAAACAAAACATCCATCGATCAGTCAGTCAGTCGAGCAGTTTAATAATCAGTCACTTGGATACGCGTGTATTCTGCCATTAATGTAACTTCAAAATCTGTCCATAGTTTCTCTGGCAGCGACTTCAAACAGTTCATACTGTCCTAACCGGCTACACAAATAAAACGACGCGCTTCATGTATGAACGGCTCACTTGTAATGTATAAGATTGCTCGCAACTGCAAGATCCCTTTTGGCAAGATTTCCGCCCCTTCGCCTTATCTGTCAGACTTGTTATTTTTAAAGGCAGGAAAATGACATGGAATTTGCGAAGAGAAACGAAATATATGTTGGAAATAATTCGTTTTTTACCATCTTCATCTGTACAAGAAGAGCATCTTCCTGTTACATGTTGAAGCTGTTGTATCGAATTTTCGTGGTATTGTATGCCCCCAAAGCATGTAAGAACGTTGTCTATATATGCCCCATGGATCTTTGACGCCACGAAGCTCTTTACTGTGGAGAGCAGAGGAGTACGAAGGAACATCTTCCCTTTATTATCCTTTCCTCTACGGTCTTCGTTCTTCCTTGTCTGAACATGTCCTCACTGGCCTTTCTTCGTGTTGTCCTCACTGGCCTTTCTCTTTCTCACGGCTTCTTCGTTCCTCACTGGCCTTGTCCTCGCGTTTTTCCCCGGCCTATGCCTTCTCTCGTTCCTCACTGGCCTTTCTGTCGTTGTCGTCGTCGTCCTTGCTCACCATGTTCCCATCTTTCATTTTCTCACCATGTCTTCTTCCATCGTTTTCTTTCCATGCCATTTTTCCCTTTTTTTTTTTCTTCTGCGTACGCAGGCTGATACTCCTGCGGACACTCCTGTATAGACAGGCAAGGATTAATCCCATCAACCCAACAAAGGGGTGGAGTTTTGTGTGTATGACTGTTTTTTTTCTTTTTTATCCCGCCATTAAGGCAGACATACTCCACTTCGGTGAATCCCTGTCATTCATTTTTAACATTTTCATGGTTTTGAAGATGTGACGTCCTCGTTCGCCCTTTCTCCCTCACCATCTCTCATCCGTCCTTTCATTCCTCACCGTGTTTCATCTATTCATTCCTTCACTGTCATGTTCTCTAGTACTATGTCCTTTCTTACACGTGGTGTTCTTATACACCCGTTTCTTTCTCATCATGTCTTCGTGTGTTTTCCCTCCTCTCATTATGTTTCATATCCATCTTTACATTTCATATTGTCCTCACCCTTCTTTTTTTTTCTCAGGGTGTCCATGGCCATCTGCCTTTCTCATAATGCCCGCACTCCTCTTTCCGTTCGCTTGATGTCCCCGTCAATTGTCCTGTCTACTTCCATCTGTCCTTTCTCACGATGTCGATATCTTTCTCATGTTATGATGTCCAGCCGTCTTTGTCACCCTAAGTTTGGTTCTTTTTTTTATCATTACATCTCCTTCGGTCTCTTCTTAACGTTTCTGGTTTGCATCAGTCTTTCTCCGTTCAATCTTTATTCGTCTCAGTCCTATGTGACTTTCTCTGTAAGAGGCGCTTTCTTCCTTTCCTTTCTCATGATGTCATCATCTATCTTTCCGTGCTCATGATGACCACACCCATCTTCCCTTTTGGATGGTGTTTTTCCCGTCTTGTTTTGATTCCATATTGATTTGTCGTTTCTTCCCTTCCTTCTCATGATGTCATCATCTATCTTTCCGTGCTCATGATGACCACACCCATCTTTCCCTTTTGGATGGTGTTTTTTCCCGTCTTGTTTTGATTCCATATTGATTTGTCGTTTCTTCCCCTTCCTTTTCATGATGTCATCATCTGTCTTTCCGTGCTCATGATGACCACACCCATCTTTCCCTTTTGGATGGTGTTTTCCCGTCTTGTTTTGATTCCATATTGATTTGTCGTTTCTTCCCCTTCCTTTCTCATGATGTCATCATCTATCTTTCCGTGCTCATGATGACCACACCCATCTTTCCCTTTTGGATGGTGTTTTTCCCGTCTTGTTTGATTCCATATTGATTTGTCGTTTCTTCCCTTCCTTTCTCATGATGTCATCATCTATCTTTCCGTGCTCATGATGACCACACCCATCTTTCCCTTTGGATGGTGTTTTTCCCGTCTTGTTTTGATTCCATATTGATTTGTCGTTTCTTCCCTTCCTTTTTCATGATGGCCTTATCCATGGTATCTTTGGATGTTAAAATCTTGATGTTGCCGTTTGTTATTGCCTCCCCCATCATGTTGTCATTGATCTTCCTTGCAGTTTGTGATATCAGGGTTGTCCACTGTTTTTACTTGTTTGATAGTTCACTGGCCAGTTCAGGCCTGTCTACTTTTTTTAATAGTTGCTGAGAGAGGTACATTGGCTATATACGGGTTGTCTACTTATTACAGTTGTTTGAATAGGTACATTGGCTATATACGGGCTGTCTACTTATTACAGTTGTTTGAATAGGTACATTGGCTATACACGGGCGTTACTATTACAGTTGTTTGAATAGGTACATTGGCTATACGGGTGCTATATAGTTGTACAGTGATTTGAATAGGTACATTGGCTATACACGGGCTGTCTACTTATTACAGTTGTTTGAATAGGTACATTGGCTATATACACGGGCTGTCTACTTATTACAGTTGTTTGAATAGGTACATTGGCTATACACGGACTGTCTACTTATTACAGTTGTTTGAATAGGTACATTGGCTATACACGGGACTGCTACTTATTACAGTTGTTTGAATAGGTACATTGGCTATACACGGGCTGTCTACTTATTACAGTTGTTTGAATAGGTACATTGGCTATACACGGGCTGTTTACTTATTACAGTTGTTTGAATAGGTACATTGGCTATACACGGACTGTCTACTTATTACAGTTGTTTGAATAGGTACATTGGCTATACACGGACTGTCTACTTATTACAGTTGTTTGAATAGGTACATTGGCTATACACGGGCTGTCTACTTATTACAGTTGTTTGAATAGGTACATTAGGCGTGATTCACATGACGCCTAACTTATTGACAGGTAGATATAACATAGTTGCAGTGTGTGGGCGGAAGTGGAACACGGAAGGGTGGATAGCATTAAAGGCAGTGAGGATGACAGTTTTTATGTGTTGATCGCTAGCTGGGCTAACAGGCTCATGTTGTTTCGGGTTGTTTGTTATATTGGTCCCATTTTTTGGCGTGATACGTCAATCTCGCACCATGTTACTTTGATGTAAGAATATCGTTTCAATTGGCACCATGTTTTGTGTGGATATCCGGTGTCATATTGGACATGTTGTTTTCGGTGGGGAATAATGCTATTGACATTGTTCGGTGTGATACCGTCTCTGCACATGTTTTTCGGTGTAAGTTATCCGTTCAATACATGGCACCATGTTGTTTTCGGTGTGGAATATCCGTTCATATCTGGCACCATGTTATTTTCGGTGTGGAAATCCGTTCATATCTGGCACATGTTTTTTCGGTGTGGAATATCCGTTCATACTGGCACATGTTTTTCGGTGTGGAATATCCGTTCATATCTGGACATGTTATTTTCGGTGTGGAATACCGTTCATATCTGGGCACATGTTATTTTCGGTGTGGATATCCGTTCATACTGGCACCATGTTATTTTCGGTGTAGGATATCCGTTCATATCTGGCACATGTTATTTTCGGTGTAGGATATCCGTTCATACCTGGATCATGTTATTTTCGGTGTAGGATATCCGTTCATACTGGGACATGTTATTTTCGGTGTAGGAATTCCGTTCATACCTGGGACATGTTATTTTCGGTGTGGAATATCCGTTCATACTGGCATCATGTTATTTTCGGTGTAGAGATATCCGTTCATACTGGGATCATGTTATTTTCGGTGTAGGACATCGTTCATACCTGGGATCATGTTATTTTCGGTGTAGGATATCCGTTCATACCTGGATCATGTTTTTTCGGTGTGGAATATCCGTTCATACTGGATCATGTTTTTTCGGTGTGGATATCCGTTCATATCTGGCACATGTTTTTTCGGTGTGGAATATCCGTTCATATCTGGCACATGTTCTTTTCGGTGTGGAATATCCGTTCATATCTGGCACCCATGTTTTTTCGTGTAGGAATATCCGTTCATACTGGATCATGTTGTTTTCGGTGTGGATATCCGTTCATATCTGGACATGTTTTTTCGGTGTAGGATATCCGTTCATACCTGGATCATGTTATTTTCGGTGTGGATATCCGTTCATATCTGGATCATGTTTTTTCGGTGTGGAATATCCGTTCATACTGGCATCATGTTATTTTCGGTGTAGATATCCGTTCATATCTGGACCTGTTGTTTTCGGTGTGATTGTTATATCGGCATATGTTATTTCGGTGTAGAATCCGTTCATACTGGGATCATGTTATTTTCGGTGTAGGATATCCGTTCGTATCTGGCACCATGTTATTTTCGGTGTATGATATCGTTCATATCTGGCACATGTTATTTTCGGTGTAGGATATCCGTTCATACCTGGCCTCATGTTTTTTTGGTGTAGATATGGTTATATCTGGCATATGTTATTTTCGGTGTAGGATATCCGTTCATACCTGGCATCACGTTATTTTCGGTGTAGGATTCCGTTACCTTGACACCATGGTCATCGTAGTTTCTGCGTGTCAGGCATCCGTGTTACATACCTGGGATCATGTTATTTTCGGTGTAGGACATCCGTTCATACCTGGGATCATGTTATTTTCGGTGTAGGACATCCGTTCATACCTGGGATCATGTTATTTTCGGTGTAGGATATCCGTTCATACCTGGGATCATGTTATTTTCGGTGTAGGATATCCGTTCATACCTGGGATCATGTAGTTTTCGATGTAGGATATCCGTTCATACCTGGGATCATGTTGTTTTCGGTGTAGGACATCCGTTCATACATGGGATCATGTTATTTTCGGTGTAGGATATCCGTTCATACCTGGGATCATGTTATTTTCGGTGTAGGATATCCGTTCATACCTGGGATCATGTCGTTTTCGGTGTAGGACATCCGTTCATACCTGGGATCATGTTATTTTCGGTGTAGGACATCCGTTCGTATCGGACACCATCCCTTTTTTGGTGTTTGATATTGATTATATCTAGCATTATGTTATTTTCGGTTATAGGATATTCCGTTCATACCTGGCCTCATGCTATTTTTGGTGTATGATATTGGTTAGTATCTAGCATTATGTTATTTTCGGTGTAGGATACCCGTTCACAGCTGGCACCACGTTATTTTCGGTGTAGGATGTCCGTTTACCTTTGACACCATGTTACGTACTCCGTAAGGTGTAGTCTGCCCGTGCTCACCCGGCACCGTGTTACATTCTGCGTAACATATAGACGATCCAAGCACACTTAGCACCATGTTTTTTCCTTTCTCCTATAGTGTGTAAGCTGGCATCCATGATACTTTCGCCGTAAGACGTGGGATTTCCATGCACTCATTGCAACATGTTACCCGTAATATGTAGGAAATCCGTGCGCACGTGGCATCATGTTATTTTCGCCGTGAAGTGTAGGATACCCAGTCCACGCCCGGCACTGTTACTTTCTCTGAAAGGTGTAGGATACCCAGTCCGCGCAGCCCGGCACTGTTACTTTCTCTGAAAGGTGTAGGATACCCAGTCCACGCCCGGCACTGTTACTTTCTCTGAAAGGTGTAGGATACCCAGTCCGCACCGGCACTGTTACTTTCTCTGAAAGGTGTAGGATACCGAGTCCACGCCCGGCACTGTTACTTTCTCTGAAGGTGTGGATACATCACGCCGCAAGCACACACACACACACACACACACACACACACACACACACACACCCCACCACAACACACACACGCCGCCGCACGCACGCACGCACGCACGCACGCACAGAGAGAGAGAGAGAGAGAGAGAGAGAGGGGAGAGAGAGAGAGAGAGAGGAGAGAGAGAGAAAATGGCAAACGTACATATAGTCATGTACACCAATGCGTGCTACACAATCTGGACAATTGGCATATTAGGACATGTGAAACTAAGCCATGTTGAGAGCGTCAGCCATCGGTTCTTGCCATTAAGTAAACATGAATTTCAACACTGGCCCGACGATTGTTTTCTCTCTCCCTTTGTTTTTGCGATTTCGGTGGTTTGGACAACGGCTTCGACTCCCCCACCTCCCAGTTTGCTTTCCATATTGTATGCCTTTGGGTGTGTTTTTTTTTCTTTATCGGTTGATGTAATTAACTGAGTCAATGCTCATTAAGATGATCAGGATCATACGCCGTGACAGTCGGTGTCTGCGGAAATAAAGAACTAGTTTGATGTGGGCAGTCAGCTAGAGGCACTAGGGGATGGAAAGCGGGGCCGCTTCTCTTGTCTCTTGTTTCT
The DNA here is from genome assembly GCA_033310375.1 of Conus canariensis. Lineage (NCBI taxonomy): Eukaryota > Metazoa > Mollusca > Gastropoda > Neogastropoda > Conidae > Conus > Conus canariensis. Next base: position 20,648 of record JAMYXO010001972.1, read on the forward strand.
CCTTGCTGCCGATCTGTGATCATTTCAGACAGATGTCATGCACGCTCGGCTTTTTTCTTATGTAAGTTGTGTTTTATTTGCCTTCCTTCGAAGTCGAACTGTGTTTGTTCCCCTCTCTTTTTGGTTTGCATGCTCTCCCCCACCCCCCCCCCCACCCCCAATCCCCGCCCTTTTTACACTAAAATATGTCACTGCTAAGCCATGTATTTGTTCTTCTCTTCTTATTTAACCACACTGGAATTTTGCGATATGGAATGGGATGTTGAAGGACCTATAAAATGCACTTAGTTATCACGCTTAGCAATGATCGTGGACTTCAGAAGCTCGTGTGCAACGATCGTCTTTTTAGCTCCTTGTTCGATAACATAGCAGCGACTTAAGACGGCCGTAACCCTCTCTCTCCCTGTCTCCAACGTCGGTTTTAGAACCACCCCACCATCCTTCTTTTTTCCCCTTTCTTTCTTTCTTTCATAGATCTGTTGCTTCAAAATTCAATTCTGACAGGGTTTAATAATTATGGTCTACATGAAATGAGGTTTGGAGGGAAGTCAGTAAAATCAGATTGTGACCACAATCTAACAGGTATATACTACCTTTTCGCTGGTTGTTCTGTGCGAACTTATGGCAACGTTTTCTTTACTGTTACAGCTTGGGAAGTTTCACAACGGTTGACAGAAAAGATCTTTTCAAACGAGATCAAGAGTATTAAATGGTGACTACATTATTGACAACTTTCCTTATGATTTAACTGGAAATGAAATTTAAGGGAGGTCGGGAGGAGGGGGGGGGGGGATTGACCTATATTCTTACAAGCTTCATCGTGATTCATGTTTAATGAAATCTTAAATGTGTTCAGAGGAAGTAAGTAGTGACCACACACATACACACACATTCACACGTGCGCGGCGCGCCCACACACACACACACACACACACACACACACACACACACACACACACACACACACACACAACAACACACACACACACAGACCACCACAACACACACACACACAACCACACACACACACACACACCACACACACACACACACACACACACACACAAAACACACACACACACGAATACGCCAAGACAGAAACGGATGGACAGATACACACACACATACACAAACATAGAGAGAGAGAGAGGGGGGGGGGTGGAAAGACAGATAGCGACAGAAGGACAGAGAGACAGACAGACAGACAGAGAAAGAGATAGGGACAGACAGACCGACAGATAGCGAAGGCAGAGAGAGAGAGACAGAGAGAGAAGAGAAGAGAGAGGAGAGACGAGAGAGAAGACAGAAGAGAGAGACAGACAGACAGACAGAGAAAGAGAGAGGGACAGACAGACCGACAGATAGCGACGGAAGGACAGAGAGAGAGAGACAGACAGAGAGAGAGAGAGGTAGGTAGAGAGACAGACAGACAGACAGGAAGACCGACAGATAGCGACGGAAGGACAGAGAGAGAGAGAGAGGGGAGAGAGAGAGAGAGGGACAGACGGGGAGAGAGAGAGACAGAGAGGACAGACAGATAGCGACGAGACAGGACAAGAGACAAGAGAGAAGAGAGAGAGAGGAGAGAGAGACACACACACACACACACACACACACACACACACACACAACACACACACACACACACACACACAACCGACGAAAGGATGGACTGATTGACGGACGGACGGGGTGGGTAAGGAGGAACGAGGAGACGAAGAGAGAGAGAGAGGACAGACAGAAGACGGAAGGACAGAGAGACTGACAGGACAGAGGAAGACAACAGACAGACGGAGAGGACAGACAGACAGACAGACAGACGGAAGGACAGAGAGACATACAGACCGACCGACCGACGAAAGGATGGACTGATTGACGGACGGACGGAGAGAGAGAGAGAGAGAGAGAGAGGAGAGAGAGAGAGAGAGAGGAGACGACGACGAGAGAGAGACAGACAGACAGACAGACAGACAGACAGACAGAAGGACAGAGAGACATACAGACCGACCGACCGACAAAAGGATGGACTGATTGACGGACGGACGGACGGGGAGAGAGAGAGAGAGAGAGAGAGAGAGAGAGAGAGAGGAGAGAGAGAGAGAGAGAGAGAGAGAGATTCTATTTCAGCCCCGTCAGGGCCTTTTTCTGACTTATTCTCACGATCCGTCTTCAAACCCGACTTCCTGCCCTTTGAGACACGTTTCAACAATCAACCTCACCTTGGTGGACGTCCGCCCGAACCCTCAGCACCGGGATCATCTCCCATGCCTTCAAACGGTGGTTCCAAGCGCCTTCCCTCCAGCATGTTCCCTCCCTTTTTCGATTTTAGACTGGGTCAACAGAGGGTGCCATCTTCTTGGTTCTAGACAAACGTGATCCTCCGAACACCAGAGAATGTTCTAGGTCACAGGTGCTTAAAAAAAAGCAAACAAATCCTCTACAGCTAACAGGACCAATAACGTAGTCTGGTGCTCAGGTGCTACTAAAATACGACTAAAGACTCGTGAATACCTAATTGTTACTAGGACTATGACAGTTAATGTTATTGTCGAAGAAAGGGCGATAGGGGAGGGGGGGGGGGGGGGGGACTCCACTCTAACGGGGCCAATGGCGCAGTCAGATGGTATTGAATACGCCTAATGACTCGTGAATGCCCTACTACGTGGATAAAAAGGTGTACTCGGCAAATGAAGAAGGGGAAAAAAACCCACAGCTAACATGGCCAATGGCGCAGTCAGATGGTATTGAATACGCCTAATGACTCGTGAATGCCCTGTTGCGTGGATAAAAAAAATGTATTTAGCAACTGAAGAAGGGGAAAAAAAACTCCACAGCTAACACGGCCACTGGCGCAGTCAGATGGTATTAAATACGCCTAATGACTCGTGAATGCCCTGTTACGTGGACTTAATGCAGGTTGATTTTATAATTTAATTCAGGGTTTAGCTACGGGGCCAATGGCGCAGTCAGATGGTATTAAATACGCCTAATGACTCGTGAATACCCTGTTATGTGGACTGCAAAAAGTTAATTAATCATCGGAATAAGGGGGGGGGGGGGGGACTTTCCACAGTTAACACGGCCAATGGCGCAGTCAGATGGTATTAAATACGCCTAATGACTCGTGAATGCCTGTTACGTGGACTTAAAAAGTTAATTTATAATCAATTCGGGTTACTACGGCAATGGCGCAGTCAGATGGTATTAAATACGCCTAATGACTCGTGAATGCCCTGTTATGTGGACTTAAAACAGGTAATTTATAATCTAATCAGCGGTTTAGACACGAGCCAAGCGCAGCATGTTAAACCTGACTGGAAGCCCGTTGTCGTGTAAGATGATAACGCAGCCTTAAAATCGGGTCACGGACTTCTAGAACCTTGGAGAGCTGGCACCCTGTGTTGGTCCCGAGACGAGGGGGGAGCCAAAGAACCCGGAGAGGGCGGGTCGGCGGAACCACCGTGCGATGGCGGGTGGGGTTTGGCGGGGGGAGGTGATCTTTGGTGCTGGAGGGTTCGGGGGTCGTCTGTCAAGGGGGGTTGTTTTGTTGGAATCTGTCTCAAAGGGAGGATGAGGGTGTTGAAGGTGGATCAGGGAATAACTCAGGAGAAAGTCTGGTGGTTCTGAAATAGAATCTATGAGTGCATGCACGTAGGTACACACACACACACACACACACACACACACACACACACACACACACACACACACACACACACACAAGCACACACTCACGCACACGCACACATATGCACACACACACGCGCATGCACACATGCACGCATGCACTCGCACCCGCAAGCTCACATTCACGCAAACACACACACACGCGCGCGCGCACGCATACACACAGACACACAAAGCACACGTACACATGCACATGTACACATGCACATGCACACATGCACACGCACACAAGCTGGCACACACTCGCGCACATACACTCGTACGTATACACACACACACCACACACACACACACACACACACACACCACACGCACGTAAACACACACACAATGAGCACACGCACACTGCCGCCCGCAACACACAACACACATGACACACACACACACACACACTCACACATACACACACACACATATGTACACACATACTCGCGCGCACGCGCACGCATGCACGCATGCGCTCACACCTGCAAGCTCACATTCATGCAAACACATACACACTCACGCACACGCGCACGCACCAACACACCACACACACACACACACACACACACACACACACACACACACACACACAACACAACATACATACATACTACTATATACGCGCGCGTACTCACGCACGCACGGACACACACGCATACAAACACAACCACTCAAACAAATGTACGGACGTGCACGCACAGACATGTACATGGAACACACACACACACACACACACACACACACACCACACACACACAGCACACACACACACACGCACACACGCACGCACGCAGCACGCACGCTCGTATGCACACACACACACACACACAGCCCCACACACACACACACACCACACGCACACCACACACACACACACACCACCACACCACACCACACACACATACACACACACACACCACACACACCTCTCCACCACACACACACACACACACACAACACACAGTGACAAAAATGCAGGAGCAGCATTTGCGACGGGAAATCAGTCGAAACATTTCTGTTTTCCACTAGCTTGCTTGCCCTTCCTCGCTCCACTTCATTTCAGTCTGTATGTTACTGATAAATTCAGCTATAATGCAGTTCCTTCTTACTTCATTTCAGTCTGTATGTTACTGATAAATTCAGCTATAATGCAGTTCCTTCTTACTTCATTTCAGTCTGTATGTTACTGATAAATTCAGCTATAATGCAGTTCCTTCTTACTTCATTTCAGTCTGTATGTTACTGATATAGATATGCAGTCTCTACTTCTTCAGTCTATGTACGATAAATTCAGCTATATGCATTCCTTACTTCTTTCAGTCTGTATGTTACTGATAAATTCAGCTATAATGCAGTTCTTCTTACTTCTTTATCTGGTATGTTACTGATAAATTCAGCTATAATGACAGTTCCTTCTTTACCTAACGTTGCCACGCTGTATGTTCTTGAACATTATCTTTCAGCGTAGTGAACGCTGTTTCCTTGCTGTACTTGTGCGCGGTATTGGCGACAATTACTTTTGCGTTCACGGGGATGGAGTGGGGGGGGGGGGTGTTGGGGCCGGAGGGGGGGGGGGACGTGGGGTGGAATGGGAGATAATTTGATTAACAAATTCCCCCCTTTCGATCGTTTTCATTATTTCCATCAGTCTACGAAAGCCACGTCAGCGCGATCTCACAACCGTGTGTCCTAGATCTAATTGAACCATCGGTTTCGTATTTCTCTTTTGAAAACGTGGATACCCTTCTCGCTCAGCACATTCTTTTGAACTGTTGCACAGTCGATGGAAATAAAGAATCAGGCAGGATGGCGTCAGAGGGGTAATGGACTGATGACCAACATTGCCAAAGAAATACTACTACTACTGTTATTGTTGCTGGTGACATATCAATAGTGGTTTTACAGTTT
>JAMYXO010000196.1:0-64249 GCA_033310375.1 Conus canariensis
CAGGCGCCCTCTTCTTCTAGTTGTGGATCGACCTGAGTAGAAGAAGAAGACGGGGGGAGGAGTGTGCTACATTTCTCCTTCTCATATCACATCATAACATATCGGCGGCACGTTAGGCATTTTCAGCCTTAGACAAGTTCTGAACAGTTTGTGCTCATTGACTGGCAAGTTATTATTATTCCGAGTATTAACAATTCTGTTAGTGGAAAAAAAAGAAAAAGTGTGCTGACGTTTTAGTAAATTTTTGTTAGTTTGAACCGGCGCCCTCTAGTTGTAGATCGACCTGAGTAGAAGAAGACGGGGGGAGTGTGCTACGTTTCTCCTTCTCCTATCACATCATAACATATCGGTGGCGTGTTTAGGCATTTTCAGCCTTCTCAATGTTAGATGAATTTACGGGTTTTAGCGTGAGAAATAGTTTTTGTGGTCTTATTCTCGCATAAATAGCACACACGCGCGAGTCAATATGTGTTTGAAACATCCGGCCCGTTCATCGAGACAAGTTCTGAACAGTTTGTGCTCATTGACTGGCAAGTTATTATTATTCCGAGTATTAACAATTCTGTGAGTGGGGAGAAAAGAAAAAGTGTGCTGACGTTTTAGTAAATTTTTGTTAGTTTGAACAGGCGCCCTCTAGTTGTAGATCGACCTGAGAAGAAGAAGAAGAAGTCGGGGGGAGGAGAGTGTGCTACGTTTTTCTTTCTCCTATCACATCATAACATATCGGCGGCGTGTTAGGCATTTTCAGCCTTAGACAAGTTCTGAACAGTTTGTGCTCATTGACTGGCAAATTATTATTATTCCGAGTATTAACAATTCTGTGAGTGGGGAGAAAAGAAAAAGTGTGCTGACGTTTTAGTAAATTTTGTTAGTTTGAACAGGCGCCCTCTAGTTGTAGATCGACCTGAGAAGAAGAAGAAGACGGGGGGAGTGTGCTACATTTTTCTTTCTCCTATCACATCATAACATATCGGTGGCGTGTTAGGCATTTTCAGCCTTCTCAATGTAAGATGATTTACGGGTTTGAGCACGAGAAATAGTTTTTGTGGTCTTATTCTCGCATAAATAGCACACACGCGCGAGAGTCAATATGTGTTTGAAACATCCGGCCGTTTATCGAGACAAGTTCTGAACAGTTTGTGCTCATTGACTGGCAAGTTATTATTATTCCGAGTATTAACAATTCTGTGAGTGGGGAGAAAAGAAAAGTGTGCTGACGTTTTAGTAAATTTTTGTTAGTTTGAACAGGCGCCCTCTAGTTGTAGATCGACCTGAGAAGTAGAAGAAGAAGACGGGGGGGGGGGGGGGGGGGGGGGGGGGGGGGGAGGGGGGGGGGGGGGGGGAAAGGAGTGGTGCTGAGGCGTTTGCTACTTTCTTTCCTATCACATCATAACATATCGGTGGCGTGTTATTAGGCATTTTCAGCCTTCTCAATGTTAGATGATTTACGGGTTTGAGCGCGAGAAATAGCTTTTGGGTCTTATTCTCGCATAAAAAACGCATGCGTGGTTTAAAAAATGCAAGTCAATATTTCTTCGACACATATCTGGCCCGTTTATCAAGACAATTTTTGAAAGTGTTAACAGTTTCTGCTTCAACAACATTGACTGGCAAGTTATCATTCCGAGTATTAACGATTCTGTGAGTTGGGGGAGAAAAAAGTTTGCCGCTTTTGAAAAGTTTTAGTCATTTCTTTTTTGTTGTTGTTGTCGTTGTCAGATTAAACAGGTGCCCCCTCTTCTAGTTGTAGATTCCGTATCCAAATAGTGGTGGTTATAAAAATCCACGCGCGTAAGTTTCAATCACGTCGCCACGTCCCATATTCCAAACTTGTTTGTATGTTTGCTTTTGAAAAAAAAAAACTGAAGCTCTTTTTTGTTTTTTTGTTCATACTGATCTTTTTTTTTTTGGTGTGTGCGTGTGTGTGTGTGTAAATCTTCTCCGATTCAGGGATCACTGTGGGTTTTTTTTTTCTCCCCCCCACAAATTCGTTGTCCGTGCCATATTCCGGTCTGACTCTCTTAAGCGTTTTCAATAATAAATGGAAGCATTACTTCTTCATATCATATGTGTTCGGTTTGTGCGGGTGGTCAAAAAAAAAAAGATGTCGTCATCATCATTGCCCGTCGTTAATCATCGCGGAGCTTTTATCGCGTTCGAAGGCTGTGATAAAAGTGGAAAGTCCACACAATGCGGTTTATTAGTCGATCGTCTAAACAAGAACGGCGTGCCAGCTCGGCTGATGAAATTTCCGGACCGGACGACGTCGATCGGAGAGACGATCGACAAGTACCTGCAACAGTCCTGTCAGGTGGAGGACCACGCCATTCATCTGCTCTTTACCGCCAACCGCTGGGAGGCCATGCCCGAGATGATGGAACTGCTGACTTCGGGAGTGACCTTGGTCGTTGATCGTTATTCATTCTCCGGGGTGGCTTTCTCCTCTGCCAAGCCCGACCTAAGTGCGGAGTGGTGCCGCCAGCCAGAGCGAGGGTTGCTGCGACCCGACCAGGTGCTCTATCTGAGCGTCAGCACCCGAGTGGCAGCAGAGCGGGGCGACTTTGGCGCGGAAAGATACGAGAAACGCGACTTTCAGGCCGTCGTAGCTGAGCGATTCCAGGAACTCAGAGACGACTCGTGGACCGAGATCAATGCTGACAAAAAGTCGGTGGAGGCTCTGTCCAGTGAGATTTTCGGACACGCCATGAACCTCGTCAACAGAGTGCGGCGGACCTCCCCTCCTCTTCGGCGTCTCTGGGTTTAAGCTGTCCCTCGAGACATTTTGTGTTTCTTTCACGGGCTTCTTCTCGCTCGTCCGGGTCGTTCGTTTTTTTTTTTTTTTTTTTTTTTTTTTTTTTTTTTTTTTGCTCTTTCTATGCATCTTTGGCTGAAAAACATCATAGGTGGCGGGGATCACGTTCGGTTCAGATTTAAAAAAATTTTTTAGCTGTGCAGTGCTGTCCATTTATTTTATTTCGTATACTTAAACCATTCTTCTTCAGTAGTGTTTTTTTTTCCCCTCGATTCATGTAGTACTACAACGATCGCGGCGACCATTCGGACATTAGAGCAGACCCAGTGTTTGGTGAATTTCCTGTGGAAACGCACGATTGTATGTTATATTATTAGTAATAAAAAAAACGCGGATAAGAATGGAAATACACCAGGAGTTAAGTCGGGCTTGGAACTGGAAGAATAAAGACAGGTATGCTGCGCGGGACAGAAAGGTGGAGGATCTTAGAGCTTTTTGTCTTCTTCAGAAGTCCCGGAAATGGCAGAAACTGGATCGGGCATGTCTTCTTTCCGTTTCACTTTTTTTCTTTTTTTTTAACAAACCTGGCAGCACAAGGTCCTTATCCATCGAAGTCGATCGGAATAATGTAGTAAATGGTCACCACATCAGGTTTCATTTCGAAATGGGCAAAGCGCGTTTCCCGTAAAGCGCGGGAGAAGTTGGAAGGAGGAGAAGAAGACGTTATCATCATCATCTGACCCATGACACAGACTGCTGGCGCTTGTGTGCCCCGCACCAGCTAGTGACAGTACCACAGTCAAATGACAAAATCAGGATTTGTTGTAAAGTTGACTCGATGAAAGAAGGGAGAAACGTTTCCTCGACCATCTTCTTCTTCTTCTGCGAACTAGATCGCAATAATTGCAGAATTTTTCCACAGATAGAAGTAGAAGAAGAGTCTCAGCTATTACACCACTCTTCGCAAGACACTACTTGCTTCTTCTTCTTCTTCGAGCGGGGACTCGGAATAATCATAAGTTCAGGCCCCTTCCTCCCGAAGTTTTCCCGAAAGAGAAATAATAATGTCACACGGCTGGGATTCCTGGAGCAATGGCGCATGATATTAGATGTTGACGATTACAGGGAGAGACGATCACGGTGATAATCATCCTAAAATTGGTACTCATCATCGTCGGTAGTTAAGAGGAGATTCTCGTCGCCATCCTCATCATCATCATCATTAGAAATACACAATTTTATGTCAATGAGAAAAAATAAAAAAGTCAGTCCTCTTGTCTCATAAATGTCATAGGGGGTTGGGGAGGGAGGGGGAAACATTTAATAAACGTTTTCTCATACACAGCCTTAGCGCCTTCCCTCGGATTACTAGCCGTAACACACAGTATGGAAGAAACCATCCTGAAAAAAAAAAAAAAAAAGCAGTGGGAGTGTGTGTGGCGCATGCGCGTTCTTCTTCTTCAGAGGCACAACAACAACTACTACCTTTTTTGTATAGTCCAAAGATGGCGGAATTTCGTCGCCAATGGGTTTGCAGATGACATCTCATAACTTTCACCTCCACCGTTGTCGAGAACTAGATGTATTTTGATGGCCGTTGTTGCAGGATCGAGTGTGTGCAGAAAGTCAGTCACTGTCGCCAGGAGATCGTTGGCCACGAACATCGAGGTAGTAGTAGTAGTTGATGCTACTACTACTGGTTCTTGGACAGATTGAGCCCCTCGAAAGACCAGTCTTTTGAGGTGTCTTTTCTGCGCAAGCTCTATGAGCATGTCAAAAAGCGAATGTTTTAGAAACCAGCTGTTAATGTAGACACTGACATTCCGTAAATACTTATCAAATTTCTTGATCATGAATTTGTCACTTTTGCACAGACCAGCGGCTTCGACACGACCGTGTAATACGGAGTATCCTTCTTGTAGGGTCGTCCGGATGCTGATGTCCCTCCACACAGAGGGGTAATACATGAGAGAGTTGAACCTTTTACAAGCGCTTCCCAGATAAGCCCGGTCCGACAGTGGAAGCATCTTGAAGATCATCAGCAACACGAGCTCGGGTAACGTTTCTAGACCCAAACGAGACACCTGGTTGGAGGCACCCGCCGCCGCGCTGGCTATTTCCTCCTCCATGGTGTCCCGGGAAAAATTGCTGCTGCCCTGTCCAGTTCTGCAGTGGCGGCACAACACTTTTTTTTTTCCTTTACATTTTCAAACAACGCCTGTCAATAATCCCCTTGTTGTTGTTGTTGTTGTTTCAAAGTTATTGTAGCTGAGAGGAGTTAGCTTCCTGGGCAACTACACCAACTAGTATCGAAGGCATTGCTAATGTTCTTTTTTTTCTTCTTCTTCGGGCTGTTCAACTTGTTTTAAGCGGTCAGGAAGGTCTAGTATCCCGCGGAGGACAGTTTCCCCGCCTGCCGATGGTACCTGCGATCGAAAAAGCCGAGTTATCTTCAGAATAGTAAGTCCGACAATCGTCAACTGAGCGATTTCATCAAAGAACAAAAAATCCGAGGGTGGCAGAAATCCGTCGAAGAAGAAGAAAACACCCCGATGATGACTCATTTTATTTCTTTAAAAAAAAAAAGGCTGACAGCAGACACTCCCCTTCTTCCTTTTCTTGTAGTAGTAGTAGTAGTATAAAATATGTAAAGGAGGGGGGAAGGGAGTCTCAAGCCCACACACACACCGCAGCAATCCTGATAGTAAAAAAAAACAACAACTGCAAGCTAATATATTTACTCTCTTCTTGGGGCGTATGAAGTCGGACCAAATAACTACAAAGTGGAATATACTGGAGGTTTTCTTAGATCGCATCAAAGAAATTATACTTAGAATAAAAAAAAAAGCTCCTCCCAACTACCTGATGCTGCTGTTGTTATTGTAAAATTGGATTTTATTTTCCCCCAGAAAGCTCTAAAATTATAAAGAACTCCTCCTTTTTTTGTTCTTCTCAGTAAAGAGTTAGTACAGTAGCCGTGGGGGGAGGGAAGGGAGGGGAAGGAAGATTTCTCCGACCCGGACTTAAGGTGGTGAGACTCGTGGCCACTGTGGGTTTTGAACATTCGCACAAACTGAATAACTGTCCACCATCAAAACACCACCACCACTACACCAACAATTAATGTCCCCCGTTACACATTCGTTCTTAATAAGAACGTGGGTGTTTCTTAATGACGACCCAACACACACCCCAAGAAAAACAACAACAAAAAAAAGAATCGAGGAGGCAAACGGGTCATTTTCCGTCCCAGATTATAGCCATTATGTTGCTGGCGCATGTTTGACCCAAGAAGCCGGGATGCTGTACAAGATTTTATTATCATTAAGACTCTTTAGGAGGAGTCAAAATAAATCGCAACAAATGCGCATGTAATGCAAATAATGTACAAAATCAAACGTTCGAAATGTGTTAAAATAATAGGGGGAGGACAAAAAAAAAAAAAAAAACCAACGAAGAAGGAATACATTTTTTTTTAAAAACACACACAGTTCCTTCCACGAAGTCTCCCAAAAAGCCATTCAAGTAAATTACAAAGCAACAAACGGGCTGGTAATAATAAGAAAAAAACAAAAAACAAAAAACGCACCCGCCCAAACGCTGCTGCTGTCTGCTTATAGGTAGTCTACTATGACCCCAGAGAACATTTCAGCCGCGAGTCGTTCCACGCATTTTGTGTTGGGATACAGAGCATCTCGGTACATCGTTCTCAAGGGTCTTTTGTCTGCGAATCTTCTGGTGATTTTTGTGAGATTGATCAATCGGATAATGACATCCTTATCATTATCCTTCTGGCGCAATTTGTTAACGACCTTCTTCAGATTCGTGTTGGAAACTGTCACCGAATTTTTCAGAACTCCTCCGTAAAAGGGATACAGTACTGTGCCGAAGATAATCTTAGTGACGTTAGGAAAGGCGGACTTGAGTTTGTTTATGAGCTGTCGCCAGCGATTCGTGAAAACGCTTCCCCAAAAACAGGCATTCGCGCTGAAAGAAACGAGGACAGCTTCTACGTCTTCTCGTTTCTCCATCTTCGACAGCGATTTGGAAAGGCTGTTTATTGTTGGTTCTTGCATGAGGCGTATTAGCAGGTTCGAGTTTGACCAAACTGATCCCACATTACGGCTCTTTCTTCCGGGTCCAAGATGCCCCAATCACCGATTACTACTGCCACTCGAGCCCCCCCGCCGCAGTTCAGGGTGGGTGGTGGTGGTGGCGGTGGTGACGACTCCTTCCATCTTTTCTTAGTGGTGAAAAACCTCTTGGCCCAGTCGAAGAGGGTGGTTTTAGATGATGAAGCATCTGGCTGACAGATGATGACACAGCCCCCGTTTATATATGACTACTTGCAACTAACCTTTCGTTAATAAATGTAACAACTGACTCGGCATTACTTCTTGTGTTCTCTCATAGATTTATTAGCCCACCCACCCCACAAAAAAAAACTCAACCCAAAACCTAATGCCACAACAGGCAAAAGAAGATCAGAAGGGACAAAAGAGTTAGGCAAAAGAACATCAGAAAGGGGGGCAAAAGAGTTGAGGTTTTGAGGTAAAAGAGTACGACACGAACTTTAGTTGGTCGGGTAGTAGATAGTTTGCCTATTGTATTAACGGTTGTTACTTCTTCTTCGGGTGTGACGTATCTGGTTAAAACCGTAGCCGCGGTGTTTGCTGTGACAGCCGTCAAAAAGTTTGAATCGGAAAAGTTTGCATTGTAGTAATCCGAAAAGTTCATCGCCAAGAGATAGTCATGGTCTTTGGCATGATAGGAATAGTCCAGTCCTGTGTGATACACTCAAATGTAACTCCGGCAGGATGGCTGACTCTGGAGGAGTAACTTTGGTTGAGTGTGATTCCATAGGTACTGTCTCTGACATATCCTCCTGATGTTCTTGTTGGGGTACTGGACAGTTCAGCGACTGTCCAGGGCGTGGCTTTCCGCACAAAGGGTTTGATGTACAGTCCCTGGATTTTCATAGTGCAGCGTGGACATTTGTTCGCACTGACATTACATCGACAACTCAGTGTCACCCGCTGGGTCTCCATCCGTACTTCGCCGCTAAAATCGCAGTCATCAACCGCCACAACCGTAAGGAAGAAAAATGTAGACAGTAGAATCATACTCCCTAATAACATTGGCCCACTCAGATACAGTTTGCCATTCAGAACTTTCATCTCTAGCGCTGCCACCACTTTTTGAGCAGTTACAAAAAGCGGGGAGGAAAATAAAAACAGCATTTGAATCTAAGATGGGGAAAAAAAACACACCCAATCTAGTCTTTCTTCGTCCTTCACTCCCTTCTTTAACCGACAATAAGAAGTTTCCCCGTTATTCATTTTCCAGTGCAGTCTCCCAGAAAACGTCATTAATATGGATGGTGGTGGCATTTTATCATTCAGGCGGCTTGGCCACGAAGTAGTAGTATAGGAACGGATTTTTTTATGTGTGTGTGTAGGGTCAAACTTAGGCGGAATGACAATGTGGAAATGGCTAATAAAACTGTCTCTCCTTTCTTCTTCCTCTTTCAGTAATGTTCAGATCCTAGTAAAAGAAACGTATACATCACACACACAAAAAAAAACACCCCCCCCCCCCCTTTTTAATGCACCCCCCTTCATTTTAGATTAACAGGGTACATTAGTATTGATTATTCGGTACCATCCTCACAGGACTCGAATACAATAAGCAACAAACCAACGTAAGAAGAAGAAACGTGGGGTACAGTACAACATTACGATAACGTTTTGTTGTAACTGTTGATTTTATAAAATATCTTTGAAATAAAATGATGGAACGTGTAATCCGAAGAATCGCATTAATTCTGCATTGTTGTTTTTTTGTGCGTGCAGTTTGGGCTTAACGGTTATGAAAACGTAATGAGTTATTAAAGAAACAGACGAACCGTAAGTTTTCTGTTAATTTTGGTCCGGCATAAGGGACACGCGTTAAACCTGTCAGAACATGCCGAGCAGCATATGAGGTGGTGACAAGGTGTGTAGAGCGAATTCCGAACAGCGTCAAACAAATGATACATTTCACTTTCTCGGAATCTAGTACCTGTACCGAGGATGCTTCGCAAACAGACGATAAAATAGCCTCTGATTCATTCAGTTCGTATCGTAATTTTCTTCGCTCCGTCCTTAGTGTATTATTCTGGTTATGAAGAGCTTCCATTTGTGTCGCAAGATCGCTTTTCTCCCGTTCAATGTCCTTTTTTTGGCATTCCAGTTCCCTTTTCTCGAGTTTTAAACGCTCATAATCCCGTAATAATTTGAGCGTATTCCTATGGAACTGCTGGTGCTTGTATTTTAATTCGGCGAGCGCAAAATAGGTACGTTTGAGGTTCTTCTTCCGGACATATTTCTTCGATTCGCCTTGGAGGTGAATGAGGAGAGCTCTGCGACACCACGACCTCCGTCCTTCGTTTCTGAAGCAAAACAAAAAGTTCTGCTGATAATGCTTTCGAGAAGGATCGTCCAAATATAGTCAATGCGATAAGGAAAAACAAGTTGAATGCACAGGGTGTTGTAGCTTCGTCATAGTGTCTCAATGCAAGCAGTTCCAACGACGTAATGTCTCGCACTACGTAGCCACAATGGAAACACGTCAATGATTTACTACTGCGGTCTTGCTCGTTCTTAAAAAAATCCTTGATGCGCGTACTCCGCGAGCTCTTCTTTAATTGGATCACCACCGTTCGGCCATGAAGCCAACAGATTTTTGAGGCGCAAATTAATATCGCTCATTTCAGGAAACTGAGGCCCCTCATCTTCGAAAGGCAGATGCTCAGTGGCAGTGAATTTTTCGGAGGGCAAGTTCATAGCAGCAGGAGCAGCAGCGGCGAGAGTTGTCGCGGCCTCCTCCATCGGATAACAACAGCCTGGGGAAACCTCACCCGAAGCGAGATCCATCCCTACTAGCTCAAGCTCGTAGAGGCTTTGTGCGGCGAGTCAGCTGCAATTTGATTTAACTTGAAGAGGGGATAGAGGAGAGATGTTAGGGTGGTTTTTTTTTTAATCCAGTTATCTCTTTCTTGACACAAATATTGAACCTGCGAAACAGGGCAGTATCTAATTAAAATGAGGAGTGATCCTCGTTTTCCTAGCGCAGATGCTGTGAGCACAGCAATACCCGTAGTGCCAGCCTAGCCTTTTTGTTTTTGAGAGGTTGGCAACAACATAAACGACAGTAGATCTTATCTTACATAAACAATTTCAAAAGCAGCATTGATTTTACAAAATGAACAACAAATCCCATCTAATATATAGGTATATCGCTATCAAATGTGATATTCTCCGTTCGATTATATTTTCTGATAGATTGTACACAACCTAGATATAGCATAAAGTTTGTTTTTGAACCGCATGCATGTGCTTGAATTCTTCCTATCTCATAAATGACCCTGCTTGGTCTATCAAATCTGCAATACGATATACACCATTGTCTATCCGTTCTTTGAACATATAGTTTTCCCATCTAGTTTAATGTTTTTATTGTAAAAAAAAATGTTTTCAGCCAAGAATAATTCGCTAGGATCCTCAATACTTACTTTATTACTAAACATTTCATATGTTCGGAAAGTGTCCTTCCAAAAGCATTAGTCTCTTTTTCGTTAACTGGTAAAGCACAGCCATATTTCTCAAGATCATTAAAGGATACGTGTTTTGTATCACAGATTTTCATTTATGATTACTAACTTGAAGTTTTGTGATCCATGTAAGTTTCAATGCCATTGCCGTGTGTTTAAGCGAAGGTATTCCTGATCCTCCGCTTCTTACATTTACATTTACCCTATCTTATTTGTTATTCATACGAATTGAAAGCATTGCTTTTGAAGCGTACCCATAAAGCTGTTCGATGGGTTAGGTAGCAAGATCCAAAGATATATCAATTTTGAGAGAATAAATTATTTTAAAACGGCTACTCTGCCAACAGGTGTAATAACTGTCTTACTCCAGTCGCTGAATAATGATTTTATTTCAAGAAATTTGTCATTGTAATTCAGTTCCATGCAGAGAGAGAGAGAGAGAGAGAGAGAGGAGAGAGAGAGAGAGAGAGGAGAGAGAGAGAAGAGATGGATAGTTTATTCAATAATAGGCCATTCCCCCTATTGAAGGGGGTGCAACAAAAAAATCGTTCCAAAAGAAATGTAATACAATATAACTGATCAAACCTGATACACTAAGAAACACACAGAGAACGTATCTTAAACGCTTTATGTAGATAAATGAACAGATTTTTAGTTGTTCTTTCGTTATTTGATGCTATGAAAGACGAAAAAGATTCGGATATCTATAGTACTTAGATGTATATACCTTACTCTTCAATCTTTTTGAACGGGACAGCACAAAACAAAATGCACCTCATCTTCTGTCGCTTGTTTGCACAATGGACAAATGAAGTCAACAGGTGTGTGTTGTATGTAACGAAACTTATGGACAGCGACTGCTGAAACGCCCTGTCTAAATTTTGTCGTAATGATTTTCAGGTGCCTGTCTAAGTTCAGTTTCAAATGTGTCTTATCAGCAGCAAAAAGTATTATAGAAACTAAATCTTTCACGGATATGAAAGTCCCATTCTTGCCATCTACAAAGAACCAACCTTTCCTTAAAAGCAGTAAGGAACTGATTTATTCCCTCAGCACCTTGGTTTAGCCATACACACCCAAAACCCAATGAATACAACGAATATCGGATACCCAGTTGGTTTTGTCACGAGAATCCAAATCGAACAACGTACACTATGCTTTTCGTGGCAATCTTGTCTCATCCATTCTCGTCAACTTTAGCAAGTACCGTACACTGCAGAATTTATGTAAATGGGGTATCTATTTGTTTCTCCATATATCAAATCATTTGGCGTTCGCATTTGAACACCTAGGAATTTTTAAGAGCAAACAGGCGTACCTTTTCACAGTATCGAGCTGCACTACTTAATCCCCACAATTCAGCCCCATATTGAACAATTGGTTGTAGTTGTGCGTCAAATAATTTAAGGTATATACAACAAGGGAACTACAGTTTAATTTAAATAATTTTTGCAATATACTTAACATCGCATGTTTCGCTCTGCTGGCAAGATTTTGACACGATACACTCAATCTTGTTCAAAAATGAATACCTAGATACTCATAAACATTAACAACGGGTATGAGAGAGAGAGAGAGAGAGAGAGAGAGAGAGGAGAGAGAGAAGAGAGAGAGAGAGAGTTTAAAGCTGTTGAGCCATTTAGCAAATTGGCGCGATGTACAATGACAAATCGCGACTCGATTTCATTGGCAGGGAAACCACACCAATGTCTTTTTCTTTCCTTTTAAATTAAAAAAAAAAAAAAAAACGCGAACGAGAAAACGTCACCACCGGAATGCATTCACTGTCAGTTCTGTTGATGACGGTCCCCCCAGGTAAAAACTGGATCAATCCGTGGAAAGCGTGCAGCCGCCGCAAAGCACGTGCTTGGGTCGCGGGGAGAGAGAGGGGAGAGAGAGAGGGGAGAATGAAATGATTGTTCATTCATATAGGCCTCAGCCCCACATGAAGGGGTAAACGTACAGATATACTGCTTCATCATGCCATACAAAAGGCTACGGCTATGGCAGGCACATCATGCAAAACTATGAAGTAGCTATTGAGAGAGAGAGGAGAGAGAGAGAGAGAGAGAGAGAGAGAGAGAGAGAGAACAAAGTTTAATGCTAATAAGCTGTTAAGTGTGCGGCGTGTGTGGTTGTGTGTGTGCGTGAGAGAGAGAGGAGGAGAGAGAGAGAGAGAGAGAGAGAGAGAGAGAGAGAGAGAGAGAAACAGAGAGAGAGAGAGACAGAGAGAGAGAGAGAGTTGAGAGTGGCATGATAGTGGTAGAGCTAACTTCACAGAATACAGCGAAAATATAAAACCTATGAGAAAACAATGTACCTGTTCTATTTCAGACTCGCCTTTATTCTCTGTTTTTTATTTGTTTCTTTTATTTCTGGCAGGCACATCATACAAAACTATGAAGTAGCTATTGAGAGAGAGAGAGAGAGAGAGAGAGAGAGAGAGAGAGAGAGGAGAGAGAGAGAGAGAACGAAGTTTAATGCTAATAAGCTGTTAAGTGTGCGTGCGTGCGTGTGTGTGTGTATGTGTATGTGTCTGTGCGTCGGGTGTGTGTGTTGTGTGTGTGTGTGTGTGTGTGTGTGTGAGAGAGAGAGAGAAACAGAGAGAGAGAGAGACAGAGAGACAGAGAGAGACAGCAGAGAGAGAGAGTTGAGAGTGGCTGATAGTGGTAGAGCTAACTATCACAGAATACAGCGAAAATATAAAACCTATGAAGAAAACAATGTACCTGTTCTATTTCAGACTCGCCTTTATTCTTTGTTTTTTATTTGTTTCTTTTATTTCTGTCCTTCTCGTTTATCTCTCTTCGTGTCCCTTTTCTGTCCCTTTCATTCTTCCCATCATTTCTTTGTTTGTTGTTGTTGTTTTTTTCTCTTCCTTTGTTGCTTTTCTGTTTCCTTGTTTTTCGTTTTGTCCTTGTGTTTATTTATTTTCTTCTTTTTTTTTAATAATGAAAATAACAAACGGCGAATGAAGATAGCAAATTTAGTATAATTGATTAAAACCCCCTTGCCAAGGTCTATGAATCACGGCATTACGAGCAGTCTTTTTCCTTTCTTTCTTTCGCTTTCTTTGCTCATTTCTTTCTTTCCCGTCAATACACTAGCTCGACCCTACGTCTTCCCGTCAGCTTTTGCGTTAAGAAAACTGAAACGTTTTGGGCGAACAGTAAAGCTCGAACTTGCCATGAATGGGAACAATAGCTGCGTCTCCCGTCTTCGTTTTATCAAGTGACGTACGAACTGATACATTTTCCCCATCTCTGGAACAGAACGCAATTGGAGAGAGAGAATTCCGCCTGGCCTAGCGCGTGTAACCGGACGCGCGTGCCGGAGGAGGCAGCCCGCACATGTTCACATGATCACAGCGTGCGGGGAAAATCAGAGTACAGTTAGTGTGACTCGCCTGAAGTTTCTAATCAATGCGAAGCTGGAAACGTTTCATGTTGATTTCTGGAAGAAACGAAAGAACGAAAGCACAGCCAAACTCAAATTTTATGCCACAGTTGCTACCGAATACAAAGCAGGCGGCTTATTTGGAGCAACGCATTGACGCAGATTGCAGACGAGCACTAACCAGACTACGAATAATTATGTGCCTAAAATGAGAGGGGCAGTTATACCAACACTGACAGAGAAGACAGATTATGCACGACATGTCACGTTGTTGTTAACGAACTACATTTTCTCAATGGCTGCGAATTATTTGACCAACAACGTTATGACCTAAATGACAAGGGGGATCACAACAAACAGATTTTCCACCAAAGACAAAAACGACAAAACCCTCCGATCTCACAGTATCGGACTGCTTCCAACCTGTACTTGCATAGTTATTGCGTTTTTCTCTTAGAAGACAGAACATTCAATCAGACCCTGATACATGCCATGCTTTTTTCTTTCCGCTATTAATGTTATGTTGCAAGATGTGACAACGTTGGAATTAGTTTAACTGAATGTCTTAACTTGATCATCTGTGCCTCACAGAATCTCTGGTTTCCATATGGCAATAAAAGATGTTCTTGTTTAGGGAGGGAGAAGAGAGAGAGAAGGGAGTAGAGAGCTGAGAGAGAAACACGCCATAGCACGATAGATAGAGGGAGAGACGAGAGGAGGAGGAGGAGGGAGGATAGAGTGGTGAGGGAAAGAGAGAGAGAGAGAGAGAGAGAGAGAGAGAGAGAGAGAGAGGGGGGGGATGGTGAGAGAGAAGGTGAGTGAGAGAAAGTGAAAAAAGCAGAGAGTGAGGAGAGCGAGAGAGAGATAGGATGGTGAGAGAGAGGGTGAGTGAGAGAAGTAGGAGGGGGTGAGAGAGAGAGAGAGGGGAGTGAGATGCAGAGAGAGAGAGAGAGAGAGGGGGGAGGGGGAGAGGAGTGAGAGGACAGCGGAATCGTTCTTTCTCTCGACAGACGGCACGCCTCTAGGCAGGATTACAATGCTTTACTACTACTTTGTAATACCGCAGCACACATGGAGTACAGCAAAGCTGACAATTGATCGCAGTACACAACACAAAAGTAAACTAAACTTACTTACCCTAACTTTCCTCAGAGACACGCGAAGATGGCCCACAAGATGGGAGAGGTTCGGGGCGATGTCCAGGAAACACACTAATCAATCTATCTCCATTATAATAGAGATATGAAAATGTTATAGATATAGATTACGCTGACATGAAGAAGGTTGATAACATTAATATTCTGTCGTGTGAAGCGAAAGAACACCTGAAACCGTGTATCCATAATAATCATCTGAAGATTTTTTTTACAGACGGCTCGATTCTACTAGACTCATATGCAGGATCCGGTTTTTTGTGATTCCATTGCTGAAGTTTTAGTAGATTCCTTTCCCTAGGGTTCTCCATATTCACGGCAGAACCGTATGCTATTCTTATGGCGTTGATTTTTATGGTGACCTGCTGTCTATAATATGCTTTTTTTTTTTTGCGTTGATTCCGAGTCAGTTCTATATAGCTTGCAAAACTGAGAACAAAAATTGACTTCTTGAAACAAGACGTTATATACATGTTATTACGTTGAAGGGAACTGGGGTATTTTTTTGCTGGATTCCATCACACTGTGGCATATCTGGTAATAATGAAACTGCAGATTATTAGTTAGAGATGGTGCGTTAAGAAAAACGCCTGAGAGTATTTTAAAACTTGATGTTCAAGAAATTAATTCGCTATTAGGAAAATGCGTGAACATCTTCCAGAGAAGTATGAAATCTTATCATGTCCACGATATTTGTCACCTTTAATACACAAACTTCGACTGAATTTGTGGGAAACCAAGTTTTCCCAAAGTGTAGCATGCGATTGTTCAAATCTTCTATCAGTGGACCATATTCTTGTTCATTGTTCTAACTTACATTGTATAAAGAATCGAAAATGTGGATGTGACTGTACACGATTCTTTCAAAACAATAACCCACAAACCAGAAATTGTGCAAATAGCAAAAGCGCTTTCCATGCATCAGATTAATAGATTTTCACGAACGCTTCCCTTCCCCTTGCTCCTTTTCTTTTTTTCTTTTTTAGTCTAATATCACGAAGTGCGAACAGACTTTAAATTAAAGAACTCATTCATTCTATTATAATTCGTTCCCTGCTCCTTTCCTTGTTTACAATAAATGAAATCGATTCCTTCCAACTTTCCTTTCCTATGTCACCTCACCAAACTACTGCACCTTATCATTGCACTGAAAAAGAAGCATTACAAAAGCAGAATTCGTGTCATGATTAAAACAACGCCGTTTAAGTTTGAAAGCTGTATTGTCGAGTTAGTTCAGCAACTGTTATTAGCTGCCTTATCAAAGAGATTCTGTTGATCAATGTAACACTCTTTCAAAGAATAAAGGCACTGGAAGTTAAAAGATGAGACACCCGTGAAGAGCACGGAAAACATCACTTACGAACAAAAGAAACCAAAAATGTCCTTTCTATCTTTCAGTTTTTTTGTGTGCGGTATTCTTTCGCTTTCTTTCTTCATTTCTTTATTTCCTTCGATCCTTCGTTTTGTTTTCTTCCATGCGCTTAAACAATTCTCCACCGTTCTCTACCGTGTGTACAAAGTAAAACGGGTGAACTAACTCACCCGACCATGCTCTCATGCGAGCATCGGCTGTACCCCGCGATTCATTTCAGTGACCTTTGAAAAAGGAGGAACTGATGATGTCTTTCCCTTGTCGTCGTCGTTGGAGAATCAATGACAGATCTGATGAAAGAATCCCACGTACACTGCGAACAACGAAAACGATGGCAACGTAAGAAAAGACAGAATCATTTGAAAGCTGAGACAGAATGTAGAGGATTGGTGCTGTCTTATTGTCTCGTGAGGACTATTGTATACGTTAATGTTTCTCGTTTGAATTTCCGACTGACATTTTCCCTCAGATTTTACAGTAGAATGATTTTTTTCAACAAAATCTCGGGCGTGTTTTTAGAAGGTTGTATTTCAAAGGGTTGTGTAAATGAAGGACTTGTGGGTTGACTTCAACAACGCGGTGATATGGCCCTTTGCGGCCGGCTGAGCTGTAAGCAACATCTCTCAACGTCTCTCATTTTCCTTCCTTCCTTTCTGTTTTTTTTCCCCTCCAAAGATCTCTTCTTTTAAACCTTTCTTTCTTCCATCTTTTCGTCGTCCTTTTTTTTCTCTCCTTTCCCTATTACCTACCTTCCTACCGTTTGTCATTTCTCTTTGCATCGCCCTACCTTCCTGCATGCCCACTCATCTTGTGTCGTGTCTCTTTCTTTCATTGTCATTGCTTTCCTTTTTCATTCCTTCAGACTATGTTTCTTTCTTTCCCTCTTTTCTGTGCTTTTTATCTGTCTGGATTTTTCTTTTATGTTTTTACTTCCTTTATTATCGCTATTTTTTGTTGTTGCTCTTTCTCTTTTCTCTTTAAAGATATGTATATAGTTTCTGTCCACATCTTCCTTTCTTTTTGGTAGTTTCTTCTTCTGCCCCGTTGATTTGCTTAACATTTTCCTCATTTTCCTTCTCTCCTATTATATGTCTTCGTCTTGTCCTTTTCCCCTACGTTCATGTTGTCTTCATTCTTTTCTCTCTTTCCTTCATTTGTTTTTTTCTCTAGTGGTTCATTTGTTCTTTTCATTCCTTTGTGTCTTCTTCCCGCTTTGTTTTCCATCTTTCTTGATTTCCTTCTTCTTCTTCTTTCCCTCATTGTTCTTAATGTAGCTGTTTGTCCGCCAGTACTCGCCCTGGCGTCTGCAAAACTGCTTCTGCATAACAAAACTGAAGCGAACTGACTAGATGTGCTGAAAACCCGACGCTTCAGAGAGAAATATCTCTGCCCTGCTTCAAAAGACACTTACACGAAGGAATACCTTCCCGCCACATAGAATGAGATGATACAGAGCATCTCATAACAATTAAGTGAAGAAAAGGCCAAGCGAACAAATAAAGTTAGCGGTTTGTAACAGTGAGAATACTGTCAAGAGATTTATTTGGGCGACGGGAGGAGAGCTGTATCGACTTTAAGATGAAAGCAAAGCGAACGGTTTCTTTCCGATTTCAAAGAAAATGTCAGGCGGGGAAAAAGAACTGGAAGAATTTATGATGTAGTCACCGAGAAAACCAGCCGAGTTTTTACAACCTGTAAACGAAAAGAAAGAGATTTATTTCTGTTATTCTTTCCTTCAGTCAGTTTTGCTCATAACTTTTTGTGTTCTTTCTTTTCTTTGACGATTCCCTCGCACATCAGAACCTTTTGCTTGATTGATATTTCAGGAGGCCCGTCAGTTATCTATCGGTCTTTCCGTTTTCCCTTTAGTAATCTGACTAAGGTTTACTGCATCTTCACATAAAGGTCACAACGCATGAACTCGCTGGGAGATGAACAATGGCTCTTCATTCACGGGTATTGAGAGAAACTGATATCTTCCAGGGTCTGTAGAACGAAAACTTCGGCAGTTGATGACAGAATCTCACGAAGCGTACACAGGAAGACAGAAGGAAAGCAAAATCAATGACTGTACTGCCAAGGACGGTAGTATCTGATTCGCACGACGGACCAGAGATTGAAGACTGAATATGGTTCTGTGTTCATCAACTTTATTTTAAAGGATATGAGAGAGCGAGAGAGAGAGAGAAAGAGATGGGGGTGGGGTAATAACTCGAAGAATTCGTGAAGGAAAAGCGCCTATATGTACCTGATCTACTCAGACTCTCTCATTCCTCTTACAACGATTGGTCGTTCACACGAAATCAATCAATATGACGGAGCGGGAGGCCTCTGGTCCGATAAAAAGTCCGGTAGACTGGGCAAAGTCGACAGTCCGTCGGAGTGAGTCTGTCGTTCCCTACAGCTTCTCTCGGAGTCCCACTGCATCTAATACGATTGTGGACGAAGATGAAGATGAATTCATTGTGGTCTTTTTGAAACCGGGAGAAACAATCCCTCCCTCGCCAGCTAGCCAAGAAATGCCAAACGTGGCAAGCAGTAAATCTCTCAGCTGTCTGGAAATAAACGAGAGTGCGTCGTCTGCTATTGATGGCGGTTTGAGTAAAACGATACCTGTACCGAGGAGCGCTTAAAGGAATGAGAGCGAGTCTGGTTTTCTGTTGGAAGGGATTGTCATGTTAACGATGTTAAAAGAAACTTTGAAAACGAGAACAGATTGTGTTTCTTACACAAACGGCCTTAAAGCACGTACGTTGCCTATCACCTACCCGCGCATCAGAATGAATAAGTATTAAGAAAGTAATTGAAAAACAGAGAATCACAGGTAACTCGATAAAAGGCTGAATCGTGTGCTGGAGGAATCTGTCACAAACTTAACGTGTTTCATTCCACACGTACTAAAACACACGCACGTGTATATAAGCTTACACCCCGTAGAAAGTGGAGTTATGGATCCAGTCATAGCGGCCGCTAGCAAAATTACGTGTCTGATCATAGCATCATCATCATTTGATCGTAGATAACAGTAACCTGTCAATGTTGCAATATTCACCGAGCCACGCATGTTTAATACACGTAGATTAACGCTGATGAGAAGCGGCTTTTTAGTCAGAAATCTTCCCCTGTGTTGACATACTGGTCCCAGTTTGACACCTCGCTCTCCCATTTCGCCACCAGCAGCACTGACAACATGAAGCAACAGATACAGTTGATGCTTGTCACTGCTCAGGAGACTGAAGATGGGGATGAACAGAAAGATTCTCTGCCAAATGAAAGACTTAAGTTTCTAGTAGAACAGTGAATAAGTAATTCTTATGAAATCCTACTTTAGGCTTTTAGCTTCTCAAACTTATTCCATGCTGCGAAGCACTCTTCCACACTCTTCATGCCTCAAGAGACCAGCATGGGTAGTGGTTTGAAACAGTCAGGTGTCCATGAAGAGTACTTGAAGTAAAATATGACATAATACGAAAGACGTGTTACACTAGATGAAATCCACCTTGCACATCAGCTGTCATACAAAGAAGGCAAGCTTGAAGGTTCTGCTACTGATTCAGGCATCAATTAGCAGCGGCACACGCAAAGTGAAGACGTTCACCGAACGTGTTTGACGTTTTTTCACCCCGGCAGCAACAATAATAATTAAGGTAGGCAATTCATTTTCAAACTAAATAAAATGCTCTTGTCCCGTACTTTGTTTGTCTATGTCCTTGGCGGTGACTAACCCCTCTCTTTCTAAAATGTTCTGTTCCCATACCCTCTCTCTCTCTCTCTGTCTGTCAAGTGTGTGTGTGTGTGTGTGTGTGTGTGTGTGTGTGTGTGTGTGTGTGTGTGTGTGTTTCATAACAGTTGAATTAATATTTTATTTTCAACTTTGTCTCTCTCACTCTCTCTGTTTCTTACACACACAACACACACACACACACACACACACACACACACACACACACACACACACACCTCTCTCTCTCTCTTCTCTCTCTCTCTCTCTGACTATCTATCTATCTGTCTGTCTGTCTGTCTGTCTCTCTCTCTCTCTCTCTCTCTCTCTCTCTCTCTCTCTCTCTCTCTCTCTCTCTCTCTCTGAGACCATCTGTGAGAATTTATCATTTAAGGTAGGCAATTCGTTTTCAAACTAAAATGTTCTTGTCCTGTACTTTCTTTGTCTTGTCCTTGGCGGTAACTAACCCCTCTCTTTCTAAAAATGTTCTGTTCTGTTTACATACCTCTCTCTCTGTCTGTCTGTCTGTCTCTCTCTCTCTCTCTCTCTCTCTCTCTCTCTCTCTCTCTCTCTCTCTCTCTCTCTCTGAGACCATCTGAACGAAGTTGTGTTTTTAATATGTAGAAAAGAACTGGATAAAGTTTGAGAGCTGACTTGTGTTTTGGTGGTTCTGCACACATTAAACAAATACTAGATTTAAAACGTGAAAGAAGTTTCAAGAACTTCAAAGAATGGTCTGTACCTTCTGTTTGTTAACAAAGCCTGTATAATCAAAGAAAGCCTTTATGCTTATCATCAAAATCCATAAAGAACAGTCCGCTGCGTTCTGAGTCTAGCTTCGCGAGAGAATCGTCTCTCCTCGTGACGTCACGCCGCGCTGTATCGGGCCATTTGTACTGAGGAGGCCACGCTCTAATGAGGCGAGAGACGAGGACGGAGGAGACATCGGTGACGTGGAAGCTGCTCCATGGCAGCCTGCAACGCGCGGCAGGATTCGTGTGAGATTCTGGAGCGTTGTTCATTTGAGCGTTCGAGTAAAGAGAAGAAGGACGAGTACTCTGTTAAATTCTGTTCTTATTTCATCAACTTTTTTGAATGCTACTTCACATCTCGTGAGCTTATTTCCCGCTCCTGATATTGCGTTTTGTTGATCATGCAATGTTTCTGCTTTTCTCAAGTCTGATGGCGAGTGACATCAACCAGTACAGACCAATATCACTTCCGAATGTTGAAGGAAAGATCTTCTTTGTCGTGGCGGCAAAGCTGATTCAATGACAATGCGTACCTGGATGTGTCAGTCCAGAAAGGAGGCGTCACAGGAGGGCCTTGCTGTGCCACTATAGTTTGGGATGCACTCGCTCAAACAGAGAAAGGAGATCTTGACATGGTTTGGCTCCAACTAGCCAATGTATCTGAATCAGTTCCTCGCCAGATTGGCCTTTGCGATGTATCACGTACCAAATAACATCCGCGCAAAAAAGTACTTCGCAACTTGTCAGTGAGGTTCTCCACGAATGAACACACGTCAGACCGTATCAATCCGGAGATTGTAATAGCAATGGGCTGTGCATCATCTTGAAGGCAGGCATTCATGAGTCGCACAGGTACAGCAGACCTACGGAATGGATACAGAATGCCGCCGCTAAAAGCCTTCATGGATGACACAACAGTCTTTTCCATCAAGAGAGAAGAAACCCACAAAAAAAGTAAAACGCTCGGACCAGCTAATCGCACTTCCAAATTGAAGTGAACACCTTTTTTTTAAGATATAAGTTGATCGTTTTCCCCTATTTCCAGTCTGATTCAGCTTACAGCGCGTATCGTACACACACGCACGTACACACGTACATACACGCACACACACGCACGCACTCACACACACACGCACGCACAGACACACACTCACACACACGCACGCACACACACGCGCACACTCACATACACCCCCGACCTTCAAGGTAAGTTGTTTTGCTTATTACACTTAAGTTATTTCATTTTATAATGTTCTTTATAAGACAAAAAGTCAAGGAAAAAAAGAATATTTAGGAAAGGAAAAAAAGAGGAGTACGTATAGAGGGAGAATGGTGAGGAGAGAGGGATGTAGGTGGTAGGAGGAAGCAGGGGGAGAAGGAAATGAGGACGGGACGTCAGAAGAACAAACTGAACCGACAGAATAACCGAGTGGAGATCATCCAGTTTGGAGCAGGGTAAGAATTGTGCTATGAATGACATTGCCACAGAGAGCAATGCTGAAGACAGCGCCACCTGCCCGCACTTTGATTCACTCTCCTCCATGGAAGGGGAAATCACTGACAATGTTCCTCTGATTATGCTGATGAGAAAGCGAAAGCGCATCCGTATGCCAGACAGCGTGGAACTGGCAATGGGCTTGAGTAAGAGAGAAACGTCACAAAGAAAAGGCTGAGCGCAAAAGTAAGCTTCAAAACGTGTTGTCTGCGAACGGTTTGTACAGCGTTGATGGAAACTGTTTCTTTGAATCAGCGGCAATGTATCTGGGACATTATTGCTTGGAAAACTCTTATGTGATTTTTTTTTTGGGGGGTGGACAGTATTCAGTTTCTGGCGACAGCTGAAAATGATGCGAATGAAAGATATTGACGGTGTCTGCTGAATGTTGAACAGCTAAGATGTGTGGAGTAATCATGCAGTAGACTTGTTTCCGGACAGTCCAGAAGAATCGCCCGATGGAATTCTTTCTCTCCTTGAAATTGAATTGAAATGCGGCATTATGATGCAGTTTTTTTTTTTTTTCTACAAAGATCTGTAGAAACATGGATGCCCCACACGTGTTGTCTGCGAACGGTGTGTACAGCGTTGATGGAAATTGTTTCTTTGAATCAGCGGCAATGCATCTGGGACATTATTGCTTTGAATCTGCGATGTGATTTTTTTGGAGGACAGTATTCAGTTTCTGGCGACAGCTGAAAATGATGCGAATGAGAAAGATATTGACGGTGTTTGCTGAATGCTGAACAGCTAAGGTGTGTGGAGTAATCACGCAGTAGACTTGTTTCCCGACAGTCCAGAAGAATCGCCTGATGGAATTCAAAAACTCATCCTACTTTCTCTCCTTGAAATTGAATTGAAATCCGGCATTATGATACAGTTTTTTTTTTCCACAAGGATCTGTAGAAACATGGATGCCCCACAGACGACCTCAGAAATCAGAAGATGGAAATGAAGCCATGAGTAGTCTGGCAGCAGATAACAATCTGTGCCACATACCCCAGCTCAGTGTGACTTCAGAGATGAAATGTCGCCAAGAACACCTAGTATGCATTCAACACCCGAAGGACAAACGCCCAGAAAACAACAGGGTACATTTGTTACACCTCCTAAACAGAAGCTGAGCAGAAAGAAGATATTAATGCCAAGCAGATGGAGGAAAAATGTGAGGAAAACTTTTGCGCCTACAGGGAAAAGAGAGTATGTTTCAGAAACCGGGAAAAACGGTTCCTGCAAAAACGATGAGAGTGGTTGACTGCTCAAAGTGTCGTTTCAAGCGCAGTAAGATCCCTGAATCGGAGCGACAGGGTGGGTGACATTGAAAAACATTCATGTGTTGAAGAAAAACAGAGACGAAATCATTCCTCTCTAAAGAAATCTACACATAATCATCATTCCAGAGGAACACCACGCTTTCTTTGGGTCTCTTCTGTCCTCATCCTCCATTTCGGACAATCTGACTGAGCCAGATATTAACGGCAGTGATGAAGACGCAGATTAATTCTATGGAAAAACACGCTCGTCGGAAATAATCTTTCCTGATCTATATGTTTACAATGATTTGTTCCAAGTGAGTGACTTTGGGAGGAAATTTTAGACTCGGAAGGGTTGATAATCGGTTTGATTTTTAAACAGTTGAGTGTTCCTTAGTTTGCGTCGGGATAGTGTTTTGAACACGGTGGCAGCAACCCTGAGATGGCCTTAGTGGTCGACTGGGCTCTGAGCCACATGATTTGATTGGAATGGCTTTGGGTGGTCGCGCTGCAATACTACAGGTTGCATCAAGACCAGGACTGCTTCTGCGTGGCAGTTTACACCTTCATCAACCTACTTGTGCTCATTAACTAAATTTGTTCTTGGAATAACTTGCCAGTCAATGAAACCGTAAACCATCCACACTGAGCGGGCTGAAAATGCTTAATATGCCACCGGTATAATATGATATGATATGAGGAGAAAAAAACGTAGCACACTCCCCGTCTTCTTTTTCTGAGTTCGATCTTGTTGCAAGAGCATGCTTCTCTCAAAACTGACTGGGTTCTTCCGTAGATTTAGTTGTTGTTTTTTTACGGTAATACGTTTGCCGTATACTGCCTGGTGTTGCGAGAAATGTTCAGTGCAAATATTCGGTGCGAATAAGTAATGGTTCCAATTATTGAAAACGCTTAAGAGTCAGACCATTTATCGAATATGGCAATGACAACGAATTTGGAAAAAAAACAAAAAAACACAGTAATCCCTGAATCGAAGATGTTCAGAGAAGACTTGCACACAAAAAAAAGATCAGTGGTATGCGGAACAAAAAAAGGCTTCAGTATTTTTCTTCAATAAACAAAATTACCAAGTTTGGAAGACGGACGTGGCGACGCGATTGAAACTTGCAAACTTACCGGCGTGGATTTTATGACCACCACTATATCGATTTGAATACGGAATCTACAACCAGAAGAAGAGGGCACCTGTTCAATCTAACAACAAAATTTACTAGAACGTTAAAAGCAGCAAACTTGTTTTTCCACTAACAGAATTGTTAATACTTGGAATGATAACTTGCCAGTCAATGAGCAGAAACGGTTCAAAAATGGTCTTGATACACGCTCGATACGCCTTGCGTTTCAAACAAATATGGACTTGCATCATTTTTTTTTAAACCACGCATGTGTTTTATAAAAAAGCGAGACCAGAATATTTCTCGCTAAAACCGTAAACCATCCACACTGAGCGGGCTGAAAATGCCTAATATGCCACCGATATGATATGATATGAGGAGGAAACGTCAAAAACAAATTACCAAGTTTGGAATACGGACGTGACGACACGATTGGAACTTACAAACTTACACACGTGGATTTTGTGACATTAAAACCACGCTCTTTCGGTTGAATACGGAATCTACAACCAGAAGAGGGCACCTTCAAACTAACAACAACAAACATTTACTAAAACATCAAAAGCAGCCAACCTTTTTTTCTACTAACAGAATTGTTAATACTTGGAATAATACCTTGCCAGTCAATGAGCAGAAACTGTTCAAACATTGTCTTGATAAACGCCGGATAAGCCTTATGTTTCAGACAAATATTGACTTGCATGTGCTGTGCGAGAATAAGACCAAAACATGTCTCGCTAAAACCGTACATTATCCACATTGAGAAGGCTGAAAATGCCTAATATGCCACCGATATGATATGATATGACATGATATGAGGAGAAACAGTAGCATACTCCCCGTCCCCCGTCTTCTTCTTCTGAGTTCGTAGGACAAGAAAACCAAACCAAACAAAACAAACGATGATGACTGTAAAATGTATTAGTTTATTAGTCTTCACGGAAAGGAAAAGATGCTGCGACTTGAAATAAAGCGAATGGTTTTTAACCCTTTGGACTTGAAAACTGGATTGTGAACGTAAAGTAAAAAGTTGTTGGTGTTGTTGCTTGAAAACTGGATTGTGAACGTAAAGTAAAAAGTTGTTGGTGTTGTTGTTTTGAGACTTAGCATCATGTTCGAAAGACTTCTTCACACCACACACACACACACACACACACACACACACACACACACACACACACACACACACGGAAAGCGACCTGAAATAAAGCGAATGGTTTTTACCCTTTGGACTTGGAAAAAAAAACTGGATTGTGAACGTAAGGTAAAAAGTTGTTGGCGTTGTTGTGTAAAGCGAATGGTTTTAGCCTTTGGATTTGAAAAGGAAAAAAACCTGGATGGTGAACGTAAGGCAGTAATCTACTTTTTATATTCGGTTCCTATTGTTGTCGGTGGTGTTTTTTTAGCATCAAATTTAAAAGACTTCTTCACGCAAAGAAAAAGATGCTGCAACTTGAAATAAAGCGAATGTTTTTACCCTTTGGACTTGGAAAAAAAAAAAAAAGGATTCTGAACGTAAAGTAAAAAGTTGTTGGTGTCTTGAAACAAGTTTACCCTTTGGACTTGAAAACTGGATTGTGAAAGTTAGGTAAAAAGCTGTTGTTTCGAGACTTAGCATCATATTCAAAAGCCTTCTTCACACACAAGGAAAGAAAAAAGAAAGATGCTGCGACTTGAAATCAGTTTACCACCCTTTGGAAACGTAAAGCAAAAAGTTGTTGATGTTGGTCTTACCCTTTGGACTTATGTTACTCTACTTCGCGTTTATTTGGCTTTTTTCATTTCGTTGTTTTAAAATCTGGTGTATTATTCTGTTTGTTTCATGACATACAGACTCATCTAAATGATCGGTAACAAAATGACGCATGTAACTTGTTTAATGTGGTTTTCTTACGATGGATTTATGCATTGATCAGTAACCTACAGTGTTCGTGGCAGACACAGTATATCCCCAGTGTGAAGAAAGAATGAGGCGGCTGTGACCGTGCTGACCCACGTGGTGTATCCTATGCTGACAGTTCATGAAGGAAATGTATAAAAGTGTTCACTGGTCAACTTCCTTCTGACCTTCTGTCTGTTTAAATAGCGTGCTTTCTTAACTGCAGAAACCATTTTATTTCAACATACAAACACAACTTTAAAATACAAAAAGACCTAAAACTTGTATCAACCGAAATCTTTTTTTTAATGCTTGTTTCCAAACAACCTAAACTTACAGCACACCAACAGTGTATGTAGAAAAATGTATTCTGCTTGCCGCAGTGCGAGCACAATATTGATTTTTGTGACAGCAGACGGCTCGCGACCGAAGATGCTTAGTTGCCCACAAAGCGAGAACAGTCACTGAATGGCAGAAGGCTTGCTCTTTAAACAGACTTGGTTTCGGCTGCATGCAATGTTTTCTCTCTCTCTCTCTCTCTCCTCTCTCTCTCTCTCTCTCTCTCTCTCTCTCCTCTCTCTCCACGGAAATCTTTAGTAAAAGGCGACAGATTTTCTCGTTCGTCTGAAGAGACACACTGGTGACCCCGCATTACTTTCCCTTTGTTCTCTGTAGGTTGATGTAGGCGGTTATCGTTTCAAAGACATACCCTTTTCCTAGTGTGGCTGTTGTTTTGTACGTTTGTGTATGTTCACATTCTTCATTGAACTTCCCATCTCCAGCGTAATGGGGTGTTACCTTGTATAGTTCTGGTAACACGAGGAATTAGTCCCCTTTTCTTCCTTTGAGGGCTTTATTTCAGTTTTAATATATTTTTTTCTCCCTTGATTATTTCTGTTGTTCTTTTCTTCTATCTGGGGTTGATTTTGCTCCTTTAAGGTATCTGCTCTTTTTCAAAAGTGAGCATTCCCAGTGTGTTTCCCGTTGTGTTATATGTGGTATTGGGTAATTTTGGTTTGCTGTACAAGAGTCGCTTCTCTTGACTTATTATTTTCTTTTCATTCATTTTCATGATTATTTGTTTATTTTGGGAAAATTTGTCTGTCTAAATAATACAAAAAGTCGACATTCTTAGTTTAGTTGGCCCCCTAAAGTTTACTTTGTCTGTATAATTATTGTTTTTTGTTTTATTTTGTTTTTCTTTCTTAGAGGTGTAAAACACCATTAAATCATAGATTATTGTTTTTGCGTGGATCCCCCAAGTATCCCGTCTTTCAGAAACCCTGTCAGGCCGATAGAACGTAAATCTCACACTTGACCGTAACTGTAACCCGTCTATTGTAGTTTTAATATTTATGAGCGTAGATCAGGATAAATAAAACACTTAAAGCTCAAGTTCTTACTTCATTATACTGGTATCATTGTAGGCTAATTGGATGTTTGGGCAGTTTTTTTCTCATTCTGACAAGGCTGAGCTGAATTAATTGCGTTGATTGCTTATAGTTGTCTGTAAGGTAGATTCCCCTTGCGTGTCAGGACTAAGTTAAATCATTTACCTTATCTTGGGCAACGTGATGGTTGCTTGTACCTGTCTACAGAATGCTAGTTCATATTTGTATAACTAAATCTGTTGTAAGGTGATACGGAACACACAGAAATATGAACAACTCGGAGTGGGAAAGTCTCTGCTCGAATATTGTATTCTGGTCACTATCTGTATGACTGTCAGTCTCTATATCTCTGCCTGCATGTCGTGTCTACCTATCCGTTTGTCTCTGCGTTTATCCGTCTGTCTGTCTCTCTCTCTCTCCGTTACAGTGTGTCTCTGCATTTATCCGTCTGTCTGTCTCTGTTACAGTCCGTTCTTTCTCCGTCATATATCGTCCGTCTCTCAGTTACAGTCTTTTCTTCTATTGCCGTAGGTCTGTCTCCCTCCCTCTCGCTCTTTCTCACAACGGATCGTTAATGTCACTCGTTAGCGGTTGCCAAAGACCTTGCCGTATCTTATTTCTCGTGTACGTAAATGATGTCTTTGATCACGCTTTTTTTTTTTTAAATCTCTGCATGCGTGCGTGTTTGTGTAGGTGTGTGTGTGCGTGTTTGTGTAGGTGTGTGTGTGCGTGTTTGTGTAGGTGTGTGTGTGCGCGCTGTTTTATTATCGGGTACGAGTGAAGAATGACTTACAGAAGAAATATATTCATCAACGCTCGATTCGGTTGTTGTTGTTGTTGTTTTGGTACATCTTGGGTGCATAAATAGCGGTGCCAATAACATTCGTGGCTCCTTGCCTTTCGCCGGGGTATCAGGCAGAAAAAGTGTTCTTTCTGTTCATTGTGGTGCCTCCAACTCCTCTTCCACAGGTATCAAATCCGACTCTTATTGTTTTCAAATAAAACGAGGTCACTGTTTGTCTTGAGAAAGTACCATAGCTCAAATGGTCTAAACCAAGTTTAGGCTGTTTAGGAATGTAAAAAGATTAAGACCTCAATCATAGTTATGTTTTCACCATACGGACTATAACATAGTAAGGTGTCTTTTACTTTCATACAATCCAGCAGCTGCTATCCAAACTGATCAGAGTCTGCTCTGTTTCAGGTGCCTAAGTAAAGATGCATATTTCATATTGATATCTTTTTCTTTCTCTTTCTGGTTCTTGAAAAAGAAATAAGAAAATATCCAAAAGATATAGAAGCGCTTCCAGCAGAATGCAAACCTATGATGTTATGGCAGCATGGTGTCAGGAAAGAGACTGGTGACTGGAATAAAAAAAAAAAAAAAAGAGGAAAAAACCGACCGTATCTAGAGACGCTTGCTGTCAGAAAAAGAGCTTACATTTGCTGCTAAAAAAACAAAACAAAAAAACTTTGGAGATTGCTACAGTTATGGTGTTAGTTGAGAAGAGTGCTACAGGCATACAAGCGAGCATTTCTGATGGGGCTTCAGCTGCCAGAAACGCTGTTATCAGTGTTAATAAGATTGACAGAGCAGGGACCCCTGGTTCTGAAGATGTGAATGAAGAAAACCAAATCAGCGAGGAGCGCTGGTTTTGCCATGCCAAGGGTCACAGACAGAAACAATGTCCACAGTATCGTGCTGAAAAGGCAGCATCGGTTGTTGTTACTGTTGAGAAGCCAGATAAAACAGTTCGCATTTGGGGTGATTACAAAGCGACGGTGAATGCGGCCTCCTCTAAAGTGGACAATTATCCGAGACTGATGATCTGCTTGCTCAGCTTGGTGGAGGAAAATTTTTTTTTTCTCCCAGCTAGATTTAACCCACCAGCAACTGGAACTTGACGCATCCGAAGATTTTACCACAATCAACATACACCAAGGCCTCTCACGGCGTGCTTCACGTGTGTCAGGCGACTATCTTCTGAAACGTTACTAGTACTACTATCTTCTGAAAACACTACTATAATTTTCATAAGATAGTAGTATTTACTACTATCTTATGAAAATTATAATAAGATAGTAGTATTTACTACTATCTTATGAAAATTATAGTAGTGATTTCAGAAGATAGTAGTAATAGTAACGTTTCAGAAGTTAGTAGCTTCGCGTTGCGACTATCTAGTGAAATGATCCCTGTGTGAAATTATGTCCTCTTTCTTAGTATAAAGTGGAGGAGTTAAGATTTATGATCTTGCGTTTTTTAGTAGAAATATTTCCTCTTGCACAATGATACTATGAACCATGCTGATTATGTCTGGAGAGGGAAACACGATCACAGCCCCCTGTGTTAGGAGCAGTGATCGATGAAAGTTTTCAATAACTGAATTTTTGAGACAATTAGAATACCATAGCACGAGCCCAAAGGATCCCGCAGCCGAAGGTCGGGGAGTCGACTCGCGCCTGCGCCAGATCTGTCATCGCTGCCAGCGGTGTATAGTCAGCGGAGTTACCCACGTGAAAAGCAACACGTTTCACCTGGTGTTCTATTAAGTTTCTTCCGTTTAAAGAACGGTTGAGACATGTGAATATCAAATAAAATTGAGAACAGAAATGTCTATGTGCATTACTTGTAATCAGGGAAAAAATACATATAAGACTGATGTGGTTGCAAATATTCCTATGAGGGTGCAAAAAAAAAATATCACCGGTCGTGGCCATCACGCGTGCGAACGGCTGTGCTAGAGGGTTTTTTTCCCCCCTTCCCCTGATGGCTTGTGTTTCATTCTTGGTGTACTGATTTTGACGTCTTTTTGTAAAATCAAGTTTCAGCGCATTTGAAGCGGCTTTCTGCATAATGCAACTATCTGACTGTTACTAAACAACCTTTTCACAGCTGGGGAGTTTATATACATTATTTTTACCCAGTTTTATATCCAGTTTAAGTTTTAGTGATTAAAAATCGGTTTTTAAATATTAGAAATATTCAAGTTGTTCTTCTTAAGATAAAGACTGCATTCAGCCAGAATTCCAAAGCGATTCTTGTTTTTTTTGTTGTTGTTTTTTTTAATATTACTGCCAGTGTCTGACCACAAATGCCACAGTTCTTATTTACAAGAACAGTATCAATTGTAAGCTCGCATCAACATGAATTTTAATTGTATTGATAATAAATGCTAAAATAATAAAACAAAACATAAAAATCAATTCTTTGAACTTGATAAGTTGGTTGTCGTTATAGCGGAATCAAAACTGAGCCAGTGCAAATTGTATGGTCATCCATTGACGTCAAAACTCAGGTTTTGCTTTTTTGTCTCCGGTGCAGTTCCGAATCTGTAGGCAGTCAGAAAGTGGGATGTCTCGTGACTATAAGAGGATAGACGACCCCAGTGTAACATTTCCCTCTGAAGAAGTTGATGACTTGACAGTTGACTGGAATCTGTGCACTCTGTGCCAGAACCCATCAAGCAAAGCACCTTTGATATGCCCAGCAAAGGAAGCGAAAGGAGATGGAGCAGGGTATACCTACGCTGCTTACAACTTGACAGCTTTTCAGGAGTTAGGTGAGTCCCCACTTTCTATTCCGTTGTCTAAACTGGATGAAGGAACTTGTTTCGAGGAGACCTTGAGGAAGCACAAAGCTTCTTGGCACAAATCCGGTCGTGCAAAAATAAGCAACACTGTTTAAAACAGGAAAAGACAGCTGCAAGTGATAAACCCAGTCCTCTGAAAACACGGAAACTTGCAGATGAATCTAGCAGTGAGACAGATGAGATGGGCACAGGACCAACATGCTTTTTCTGCAATGGATCTCTGGTGCAGCAGGGCTTCATCGAGCTCTTACTTTGCCCCTGGATGATAAAGTTCGTGCACATGCTCAGCAACTGAACGATCAAGAGCTACTCAGAAAACTTGCTGTCAAAGACATGGTGGCAGTGGATTTTCATTATCACATCAAATGCCTGTCTGCCTTCTACAGACGTGTACCAGCAAACCAGGCTCAAGAATCAGAAGAAACAACAAATAGATCAACAGCGCATGCTATTGCACTTGCTAAGGTTCTGGCTTATATTGAAAACTTCCAAGATAATCCCCAAACAGCCCCTGTCTTTGGAATAACATTCCTACTTCGTCTATTTACTTTTCATCAAATAGCCAGACAGCTTGGACCAAGAAAATCGAAGGCCCTTCCAGCATTTTATGCCTTTACTGGATGTGACACAGTGTCTTTTTTCAGCAGCAGGGGCAAGACAAAGAATACATGGACTATCTTTCCTGAAGTGACAGACTCCTTCCTGGCCATCATGGACAGACCATGTTCACTGACAGATGCTTTGTTGGAAACCTTCGAGAGGTTTATTGTACTCATGTACGAACGTACGAGTGCACTCCATAAAGTTGACCAGGCTAGAAAGAAACTGTTTGCTCAGCAAGGAAGGCTTCTTGAGAACATTCCTCCAACTTCAGCAGCTCTTAGACAACATCTTCTCCGTGCTATCTACCAAGCTGGACACGTCTGGGGTCAGTGTCTAGCAAAACAACTTGTGCTCCCATCTCCTGCAGACTGGGGTCGGAAAAAGAGGGACAAATGTGGCAGCCCGTGTGGACAACTCTTCAGCAGGCACCGGATTCATGTCGTGAACTGGTTCACTGTGGATGCAAGCAAGGCTGCAAAAGACGTTGCAAATGTGCGAAGGCCAACCTGCAATGTACCGCCCTCTGCGCATGTGGTGGAGACTGCTACCAGGACAAGTGAGCTGATTTGAATGTGACGTGAGGGAAAGCAAACTTTTTTCTTTGGAAGAAAAATGTGTGTGTGTCTGAATCTGATTTATGTCATTTGCTTGGCACTGACATTCACAAACTGTTTCCCTTTCATGTTCATCGGAATATATGGTGCTTTAGAGTTATATGATATATTTAACAAACCACATAGTATATTGATAGCGAATGAGTCCTAAATAGGTCAAATCTTGCCATATAAAAAGGCAACTCAACAGTCTGTCAACTTAGGTAATAAGTATAGAGACAATCAAGTACTTGAAACCCCATCTTTCCCTTCTAGAAGCAGCTGGATTGGTCAAATCTGATACCAAAACATGTACAGATAAGCCATTTAGTAGTCAAAAATACTTGACCTACTTGTTTTTTAAATGACAAAATGCTTGTTTTCATTTTCAAAAATAAGTTCACATCATTTTTCTGCTATAAGGTAATCACTGTTAGTTATGAACTTTGCAAACTACGTGGAGCCAAAAAAAAAAAACCTGTAAAAAATGGAAATAATAAGATTTTAAGGACTTTTACCTACTTTTAAATGACCTACTTTATTAGAGTCTTACAAGTTAGCTTCAATATAGACTTGTCTTCATATGTCTCATCAAATACATACTCAGGGTTATTCTGAAGCAGTTTTTTGTTGCAAGAATACATTGTTTTGTGCAAAAACCGAAAAAGAAAGAACATGACACACTGACCTAATTAAATAAATGACCACGCCCTCCAGAGGTCACGCCCATTGTGTTTCCCTCTCTAATGTCAATCAGAAAGGGTCTAGGTACCCACATACTAAATGGCATGCTTCTACTATGAAGTGCACGATTCACTGATATTTACTACCTTGACTGCCCCAAATTCACTGTTTGACAGCTAGTTAGTGTAGAGCGAGTTCATGTGAACAATTTATGACGTTGCTGACCAGTGGTCAGTGTCATTGACCAGTGGTCATTTTGACCCAATTTCACTGTTTCACTGCTAGTTAGTGTAGAGCGAGTTCATGTGAACAATTCATGACGCTGCTGACCAGTGGTCAGTGTCATTGTCCAGTGGTGATTTTGGCAAAACTTTACTGTTTTACAGCTAATTAGTGTAGAATGAGTCCATGTGAACAATTCATGATGTTGCTGACTACTGGTCAGTGTCATTGCCCAGTGGTCATTTTGCCTCATTTCATTGTTTGACTGCTAATTTCTGCGGTAAATTTTGCGCGCGCGCGCGCGCGCGCGCGCGTGTGTGTATGTGTGTGTGTGTGTCGTGTGTGTGTCTGTGTGTGTGACAGAGAGAGAGAGAGAGAGAGAGGAGAGAGAGAGAGAGGAGAGAGAGAGAGAGAGAGAATGCGAATGCGAATGCGAATGTTTTATTCAGTTTAAGGCCACAGCCCCATACTGAAGGGGTATTCATACATGCATCATACAACATTCCTAATACATAACACAATGAAATCATGAAAAAATGTAGATAAGTTACAAAAACGCAGAGTACATTAAGCCATTACTGTCCGAATTCTCTTATTTGCTTCGTAAATATACATGGCTAAATTCCAAAGTATATTCTCATTCCTTGTTGACAGCAAGAGAATTAGCCTGAAATTACATGGTTCGGTGTAATATTTGGGTTGAATAAATTTTTATTCTAAGATCGCTCAGAGCAGGACAGCAAAACAAAAAATGTATTTCGTCTTCTCTTGCTCTGTTACAGAGTCGACACATCAGTTCATTTTCAACAACATTTCTATACCTGAGGCGATGGCATGCGATATCAGACACTCCAAATCTAAATTTTGTCAGTGCACATTTGATAAATCTATTCATTTTTATCCCAATGTAAGGTTCAAAGCTATGTGTCGATTTAAAGAGTTTATACTGAGCAAATCTATCACTATTATACATATGGTCATGCCAGTCCTGCCACCTACAATCTATGATCCTCTGTTTAAAACAATTCAAAAATTCTGATATATTTTCTACACCTTGGTTATCCCAAACAAAACCATATCCATATGAATTCAAACACTGTCGAACATGGGAAGCCCATGTTCTTTTACCATTATCATCTAAACTCAACAGCACCCTGTAACCTTTAAAGGGTATCCTATCGTCATTCATTCTTGTTAACTTGAGCCAATATTTTATACATTTCAAATAAGAATTTAAATAAATTGGATATCGTCCAAGTTCACCATAAACCAGATCAT
Organism: Conus canariensis; assembly: GCA_033310375.1. Classification (NCBI taxonomy): domain Eukaryota; kingdom Metazoa; phylum Mollusca; class Gastropoda; order Neogastropoda; family Conidae; genus Conus; species Conus canariensis. The sequence goes on from JAMYXO010000196.1 coordinate 34,866, forward strand.
TGGGCGTTCTACTGTCTACATTCAAAAAGCGCTTCAGCGCATACAGGTGAACTTTTTCAATTAAGGCACCTTTGTCAAAAGCCCATACTTCTGCACCATATTGTAAAATTGGCTGTACCTGTGAATCAAACAATTTTGTAAAAACACTGAACGAGTTACACTCTAACTTGTACAAAATATGAAGAATACTATTGACCGCCTTTTTCGCTCTATTGACTATATCTTGACAAGCAAAATCAAAACTAAGTTTCGTTGTAAAATAAATACCAAGGTATTTGTAAGCATTAATCACATTTATTCTTTCACCTCCATAGGTCCATTTTTCAGTTCGGGCTAAATATCCTCCTTTACGAAATACAACAATATTGGTCTTGTTCATATTAACATTTAGTTCTAGTCTGCCTGCTGCAGAATACAAATTATTTAGTTGTCTCTGGAGACCAACCACTGATACTGAAATTAAAATAATATCATCGGCAAAAAGCAGCATAAACAATTCTAAAACATCAAAAGTTACTCCATGACGGCCATTTTCAATTATTTCTAAGGCTAACTCATTAATAAATAAGGAAAATAAAATCGGACTACAGACATCTCCTTGTTTAACCCCACTTGTACACTTGATAAATTCCGATAATTTTGCGCCTGATCGTATTTTTGCTTTTACCTCACAATACATACTCCTTATTGTACTGTACAACTTACCCCTGATTCCATTTTTTAACAAAACAGACCATAACAATTTTCGAGAAATGGAATCAAAAGCCTTTTCAAAATCCACAAAGGCAACATATAACTTCTGATTCTTTACAAGTTGTTTCTGAACAGCAGCAAGCAGGGTGAATATATGATCAATTGTAGAATAACCTCTTTTAAACCCCGCCTGATGCTCTCCAGTTATATTGTTCTGAATTACCCATGCATGCAATCTACTATTAATAACCGAGCTGTAAAGTTTGCTACAAATATTGCTTAATGAAATACCTCTATAATTATTTACATTGTTAACATCACCCTTCTTGAACAAGGGTAAAATTATAGATTCTTTCCAGCTGTCAGGGTAAGCGCCACTATCAAAGAGGAAGTTAAACAACTTCACTAAGAAATTCAAGACAGACTCGCCAGAGTATTTAAAAAATTCACCAATTAAACCATCAGGGCCAGCAGATTTTCCATTTTTCAATTTTCTGATTGCGAGCAACACTTCTTCTCGAGATATTACTCTTTCATACGGAAATTCCTCCTCCTCATTTTCGTGAACTATGTCCTCTGTAATATTATTTTCTTCATTTTTCTCCAACAAGCTTCTAAAATGTTCGAACCATTCAGTTACAGAAATATTGTTTGACGGTTGAAATCTTCTCCTTGCAATCTTGTGTACAGTTTCCCAAAATTCCTGTTGACTCTTCACAGAATTAATCAATACATTTAGCAATGAATCATTGTGTTCTTTCTTTTTCCTTTTATTAAGATTTTTATATTCACGTCTTGCAACACAAAATGCGACGCGATCATCTTTATCCAAAGTTTTACAAAAATTTCTCCACAGACTAAGCATTTTACGTTTTGATGTTTTACAGTCCTTATCATACCAACTATCATCACTAGGAATACTTTTATTTAAAACTGCCTTTTTCTTCATAATTTCAGCTTGATCTTTCATGATCACCTCAAATCTGCGTATCGCTTCATTTACATCACTATGTATAAGACCTTCTGCTGTTGCCATCTTCTCTTTAACATCTTGAGAGCACATGGAACGATTGAACACCAGGGCATAATCCTTGTTCCAGAAATATTTAACAATAAACTGATCACTTTGATCACTCAAGTCATTTGTTGTGCATTTCTCTTCCTTTTGTTTGGCAATACGTAATACAAGGGGCATGTGATCGGATTCAAATCTTTCCACAACAGTAAGAGTTAACTGTTCACAAAGAAGCTCTAAACCGTTTCTTGACAACAAAAAATAGTCATTTACACTGCATCCTACATCAGAAATATATGTAAAACGACCTTCAAGGTCGCCATTGCACATTCCATTTAAAATGTACAGTCCCAAAACAGAGCACATATCCAAAAATTTCTTTCCGTATGCATTTAAGATTTTATCCTGAGAAGTTCGTTTTATACCATTATCATTCTTATTATGAACAACATGTAATTCAAGCTCATCTAAAAGTATTGGGAATTTGTCAGACGTTCTGGCATTCATATCACCACATAACAGTATTTCAGTGTCTTCCAAAGACAACAACGTATTTACAACACAATTTTCCAACAGATCGATGCCATTGTCGAAACCATTGATAGTATAATATGGCGAATTTTCAGGAGGAACATACGCACATACAAGTAAAACATTTTTATGTAGACCAAAAAATCCTTTATCAAGTATAGATGTCATGGAATAAGGACTCTCACAATCAACCTCATGCACATATGGAAGAAGATATTTCCGTATCAAACAAATTATTCCTCCCGAACTTCTCCCTTGCCTTGTAAGTTTGACAGATGGTTTAACAAATATTTTATAATCTGTAAATAAACTTGATTCAAAATTTTCAACAAACGTTTCGACCAAACAAGCAAAATCAAAAGAAGAAATAAATTGAATGAAGTGTGAATTGTCTAATTTATTAAACAACCCACATACATTCCAATGGAGGAAGGAAAAACTATTTACAAATTTATTGGTAGTACCAAAATCACGGCAATACGAACTGTCACTGTTAACACTTCCGTCACAATCATTCGCCCACTCCGTATCTTCTTCAGTGTCTGTACCACTCGCCGAGTAGAAAGAAACTCGTGGAGAGCGTGGCAGCAGAGAGTCCTCAGAAGAGAAGCCCCCTTCAAGCAAGTGTTTCGGCCCTTATCTCCTGACACTCTAGGGGGTTGGGCCACACCCGGTTCATGACTCCGGATGTCCCTCTGCTGCCCCCTTTTTTTTTTTTTTTTTTTTTTCCCCATCTTGGGACGAGCCATGGCTGGGATTCGAACCCATGACCCTCTGGACATGCTCATTTTCCACTTAATGACTCGCGCTTTAACCACTGAGCCACAGGGACACCTGATATTTGTAGGGAAATTAAGCCTTATGAAGTTCACTTTTGTTCCTCCTTGACCAGATCCAGCTTGAACACCTCTCTGCCGCTTCTGCCATTGCTTTCAGGGCTCTGGTTTTTTCCTTCCCTGCAACTGAGAGCTGTTTCATGAGGCTGTATGCAGACGTTCCTACAAACCCCCTAGCTCCAATTTCTGCAGTGAGGACTTTGACCTGATAGCCTTCTCTCCTCAGGCTGTTTGCCAGATCAGCATACTTTTCAGTCTTGTAGATTTGAGCTGCCTCCATTCTGTTCTCATATGGTACCGTGAGCTCGATCATGATCAGCTGCTTGGTTGACTTAGAGTGGACTACTATGTCTGGTCTCATGCCACTCTTGCTGATGATCTCTGGGTGACTCTTCCATTCTGGGAGGTCTGCAGTGCACTCCCAGTCATCTGCCCCGTCCAGCAGACTCTGCCTGCATGTTTCGAGTGGCACTGTTGTTCTTGGCCATGATTTGCTGCCTCCTGCCGTGAAGAATGTTGCGGGTGCTTTTGGAGTCCTGATTTTCCCTTTTGTGGTGTTGGTACTAGCCCAGACTACTTGTACAATCTCTTTGAGCACTTGGTTGTGCCTCCATGTGTACCTTCCTTGAGCCAGGGCTACTTTACATGAGCTTAGGACATGCTCCACTGTTTGTTTTTCATGGCAGAGGGGACATGCAGGATCGTCTGTTTTCCCCCACTTCACCAGGTTTGCATTTGAGGGCAGAAGGTCATATGCAGATCTGAGAATGAAGCTGATCCTGAGAGGGGCCATGCGCCAAATGTCATTCCAAGTGAGACTTCTTTGGAGTGCATTCTCCCACGTTGTCCATTGCCCTTGCTGGCTCTGCTGGACTGCTTTTTGGAGTCTTTTTTGGTCTTCTTCTTTTCTCATCTCCTGAATCATCATGTCTCTTTTGGCTTTTCCTTTGGCCTTTGACCACCATTCAGTTTTGGTCACCCCCAGTCCTTGTCTGTTGGTCTGTGTGTGTCCTGTTATTTCTCTGATCTTGAGACTTTCTTTTGCAGAATCCATCGCCTCTTGAACTTTCCATTTTCTGCCTGTCTTCAGCTGGGGCTTGATTGCTTCTACCACCTTGTCTCCTGAGTCCTCCAGCATGCTTTGAAGTCTGATCTTCCCTGCTTTGTATTCCTCCAGGATGGATTTCAGTGGTAGTTTCAGCTTTGCTTGGCGACAGTACAGCGCTATGTCAGTCAGACAGGGGGGACACCAAGCCATTTCCTTGTGAACTTGTTTATTTTGGCTTCCATTGCCTCCACTATGCTGGTGCAGATGTCGTATATCATAAGAGGCCATAGGAGCTTTGGTATCAGCATGAACTGCAGACACCAGACCTTGTATTTGCCAGGGAGCCCACACTGGTCAATGGTCTCCAAGCCTTCCTCCGCCATCTGCTTGGTTTCTTTTGCTCTTTGTGTGTCTTTCAGCGTATCATCATACCATCTTCCAAGGCTCTTGACTGGTTCTTCTGTGACTGTTGGAATGGCCTGGTTGGCAACACTGAAGACCACAGATCCGGCCACTTTTCCTTTCCTCAGTGAGAGACTCCGTGATTTCTTTGGCTTGAACTTCATTCTGGATGAGGCAACTATGTCGTCCAGCCTCTCCAGCACATGACGTGTCTCGTCTTCTCTGGATGAAATCACTGTAGTGTCATCCATGAAGGCCTTGAGAGGAGGCATCTTGTATCCATCGCCAAGGTCTGTTTGTCTCGCGTTGTTTGTTGCTGCTTTCAAGATGAGTTCCATTGCCAGCACGAACAGTATTGGGGAAATTGAACAGCCCATTGCAATACCCACTTCCAAGTTGATCCAGTCTGTTGTGTACTCCTTGGTAGAGAACCGCATTGAGAAGCCATTGAAGTACTTCTTGAGCATGTCGCGGATGTTCTTTGGCACATGGTACATCTCAAGAGCCAACTGTATCATCTCATGGGGCACAGATCCATATGCGTTTGCCAGATCAAGCCACACTACGTCCAGGTCTCTCTTTTCTGTTTTTGCTTTTTGGATTGCGTCCCAGATCATTGTGGCGTGTTCTACACAGCCAGCCACGCCTGGGATGCCACCTTTCTGGACTGACACATCCAAGTACTTGTTTTCCATCAGGTACTTGGTCAGCCTTGCTGCCATGACAGAGAAGAAGATTTTCCCTTCGACGTTCAGTAGTGATATTGGTCTGAACTGGCTGATGTCACTTGAGTTTTGCTCTTTGGGGATGTACACACCATCTGCCGTCATCCACTGGCCGCTGATCTTCTGGTTTCTCCATGCCGATCGCAGCAGCCTGTGGAGCCACTCCAGCACCTTGGGACATTTCTTGTAAAGCTGGTAAGGTATTCCGTTTGGCCCTGGTGATGATTTGGCTCTGGCTTTGTCGACCACCTTCTTGATTTCCGCCAACGTTGGAGGCTTGCCATTGAATTGTTCCTCAGGGTTGGTTGGCCACACCAGCCCTTGAATGTCGAGTGGTGCTTTGCTCTGTGGGTCAGAGTATGTTTTCCGCAGATGCTGCTCAAGAACTCCTTTGTCCACACTTAGGGTCCCAGATTTTGGCTGCTCAAACAGTGTTCTGGCAAACTGGAAGGGGTCTCTGAAGAAGCGCTCTTGTGTCTTCTTCTTTTTGCTCTTCCTCTTCCTCGCAGATTCCGCTTTGCTGAGGGCGCTGTGTTTTTCTTTCAGGTCTTTCCACAGTTTTTCCAAGCCTTGTTTTTCAGCTGGCAGTGCGGTCTTCATTTGCATCTTGAGGTTTTTCTTTTGGACCCTGATCTTGTACATCTTTTCTTGGCGTCTGGATTTCTTTGGAGGTGTTTTCTCTTTGGGTAGTTTTGCTCCATAGGCGTCTCTACATGTGGCATACACAATGTCCCCATATGTGGCTAGTTTGTGTTCCAGGGCGCTTTTCCCTATCAGTGCATCGAGTCTTTGGACGATTTTTGCATCCAGTTTCTCCCAATCTTCAGTTTCGTTTGCTCGTGGCAGGTTGAGTTTCAGGCGCCTGGCATCGAGGGCCTGTGAAAATTCCTCATCCGAACCAACAGCGTGGATGTCCTTGGCACTGTGGTTTAAATCCTGGCCTTGGTCTTCCGACGTCTTATCTGCTGATGCAGTGCGCTGCTGCTCATTCAGATGAGTCTTTACACATCCCATCTTTGTTCTGTGGATCTTCATGCCACGGGTGGTAGCGAAACGCTTTCCACAGACACATGGATATTCCATTTGGTCCATGTTCATAGTCCGTTTGGGATTTGCAGTCATCATTGGTTGAGCACCGATGGATTCATCATTCTCTCCCCCTTTCGGTGAATCCTGGGAGCATCTTTTCCTTTTATTCTTAGTAGCCACATGTTTTTAAGGCAAAGTGGGGAGCCAGCCCACAGAGCCCTTGGTTCTGGTCTTTCCCAGTGTCCTCCGGTCTTTCCCGGACGTCCTCCGGCCTATTCCCGGTAGTCAATGGTTTACCCATGCATCAGTAGAAAGAAACTCGTGGAGAGCGTGGCAGCAGAGAGTCCTCAGAAGAGAAGCCCCCTTCAAGCAAGTGTTTCGGCCCTTATCTCCTGACACTCTAGGGGGGTTGGGCCACACCCGGTTCATGACTCCGGATGTCCCTCTGCTGCCCCCTTTTTTTTTTTCTTTTTTTTTTTCCCCATCTTGGGACGAGCCATGGCTGGGATTCGAACCCATGACCCTCTGGACATGCTCATTTTCCACTTAATGACTCGCGCTTTAACCACTGAGCCACAGGGACACCTGATATTTGTAGGGAAATTAAGCCTTATGAAGTTCACTTTTGTTCCTCCTTGACCAGATCCAGCTTGAACACCTCTCTGCCGCTTCTGCCATTGCTTTCAGGGCTCTGGTTTTTTCCTTCCCTGCAACTGAGAGCTGTTTCATGAGGCTGTATGCAGACGTTCCTACAAACCCCCTAGCTCCAATTTCTGCAGTGAGGACTTTGACCTGATAGCCTTCTCTCCTCAGGCTGTTTGCCAGATCAGCATACTTTTCAGTCTTGTAGATTTGAGCTGCCTCCATTCTGTTCTCATATGGTACCGTGAGCTCGATCATGATCAGCTGCTTGGTTGACTTAGAGTGGACTACTATGTCTGGTCTCATGCCACTCTTGCTGATGATCTCTGGGTGACTCTTCCATTCTGGGAGGTCTGCAGTGCACTCCCAGTCATCTGCCCCGTCCAGCAGACTCTGCCTGCATGTTTCGAGTGGCACTGTTGTTCTTGGCCATGATTTGCTGCCTCCTGCCGTGAAGAATGTTGCGGGTGCTTTTGGAGTCCTGATTTTCCCTTTTGTGGTGTTGGTACTAGCCCAGACTACTTGTACAATCTCTTTGAGCACTTGGTTGTGCCTCCATGTGTACCTTCCTTGAGCCAGGGCTACTTTACATGAGCTTAGGACATGCTCCACTCTTTGTTTTTCATGGCAGAGGGGACATGCAGGATCGTCTGTTTTCCCCCACTTCACCAGGTTTGCATTTGAGGGCAGAAGGTCATATGCAGATCTGAGAATGAAGCTGATCCTGAGAGGGGCCATGCGCCAAATGTCATTCCAAGTGAGACTTCTTTGGAGTGCATTCTCCCACGTTGTCCATTGCCCTTGCTGGCTCTGCTGGACTGCTTTTTGGAGTCTTTTTTGGTCTTCTTCTTTTCTCATCTCCTGAATCATCATGTCTCTTTTGGCTTTTCCTTTGGCCTTTGACCACCATTCAGTTTTGGTCACCCCAGTCCTTGTCTGTTGGTCTGTGTGTGTCCTGTTATTTCTCTGATCTTGAGACTTTCTTTTGCAGAATCCATCGCCTCTTGAACTTTCCATTTTCTGCCTGTCTTCAGCTGGGGCTTGATTGCTTCTACCACCTTGTCTCCTGAGTCCTCCAGCATGCTTTGAAGTCTGATCTTCCCTGCTTTGTATTCCTCCAGGATGGATTTCAGTGGTAGTTTCAGCTTTGCTTGGCGACAGTACAGCGCTATGTCAGTCAGACAGGGTGGGACACCAAGCCATTTCCTTGTGAACTTGTTTATTTTGGCTTCCATTGCCTCCACTATGCTGGTGCAGATGTCGTATATCATAAGAGGCCATAGGAGCTTTGGTATCAGCATGAACTGCAGACACCAGACCTTGTATTTGCCAGGGAGCCCACACTGGTCAATGGTCTCCAAGCCTTCCTCCGCCATCTGCTTGGTTTCTTTTGCTCTTTGTGTGTCTTTCAGCGTATCATCATACCATCTTCCAAGGCTCTTGACTGGTTCTTCTGTGACTGTTGGAATGGCCTGGTTGGCAACACTGAAGACCACAGATCCGGCCACTTTTCCTTTCCTCAGTGAGAGACTCCGTGATTTCTTTGGCTTGAACTTCATTCTGGATGAGGCAACTATGTCGTCCAGCCTCTCCAGCACATGACGTGTCTCGTCTTCTCTGGATGAAATCACTGTAGTGTCATCCATGAAGGCCTTGAGAGGAGGCATCTTGTATCCATCGCCAAGGTCTGTTTGTCTCGCGTTGTTTGTTGCTGCTTTCAAGATGAGTTCCATTGCCAGCACGAACAGTATTGGGGAAATTGAACAGCCCATTGCAATACCCACTTCCAAGTTGATCCAGTCTGTTGTGTACTCCTTGGTAGAGAACCGCATTGAGAAGCCATTGAAGTACTTCTTGAGCATGTCGCGGATGTTCTTTGGCACATGGTACATCTCAAGAGCCAACTGTATCATCTCATGGGGCACAGATCCATATGCGTTTGCCAGATCAAGCCACACTACGTCCAGGTCTCTCTTTTCTGTTTTTGCTTTTTGGATTGCGTCCCAGATCATTGTGGCGTGTTCTACACAGCCAGCCACGCCTGGGATGCCACCTTTCTGGACTGACACATCCAAGTACTTGTTTTCCATCAGGTACTTGGTCAGCCTTGCTGCCATGACAGAGAAGAAGATTTTCCCTTCGACGTTCAGTAGTGATATTGGTCTGAACTGGCTGATGTCACTTGAGTTTTGCTCTTTGGGGATGTACACACCATCTGCCGTCATCCACTGGCCGCTGATCTTCTGGTTTCTCCATGCCGATCGCAGCAGCCTGTGGAGCCACTCCAGCACCTTGGGACATTTCTTGTAAAGCTGGTAAGGTATTCCGTTTGGCCCTGGTGATGATTTGGCTCTGGCTTTGTCGACCACCTTCTTGATTTCCGCCAACGTTGGAGGCTTGCCATTGAATTGTTCCTCAGGGTTGGTTGGCCACACCAGCCCTTGAATGTCGAGTGGTGCTTTGCTCTGTGGGTCAGAGTATGTTTTCCGCAGATGCTGCTCAAGAACTCCTTTGTCCACACTTAGGGTCCCAGATTTTGGCTGCTCAAACAGTGTTCTGGCAAACTGGAAGGGGTCTCTGAAGAAGCGCTCTTGTGTCTTCTTCTTTTTGCTCTTCCTCTTCCTCGCAGATTCCGCTTTGCTGAGGGCGCTGTGTTTTTCTTTCAGGTCTTTCCACAGTTTTTCCAAGCCTTGTTTTTCAGCTGGCAGTGCGGTCTTCATTTGCATCTTGAGGTTTTTCTTTTGGACCCTGATCTTGTACATCTTTTCTTGGCGTCTGGATTTCTTTGGAGGTGTTTTCTCTTTGGGTAGTTTTGCTCCATAGGCGTCTCTACATGTGGCATACACAATGTCCCCATATGTGGCTAGTTTGTGTTCCAGGGCGCTTTTCCCTATCAGTGCATCGAGTCTTTGGACGATTTTTGCATCCAGTTTCTCCCAATCTTCAGTTTCGTTTGCTCGTGGCAGGTTGAGTTTCAGGCGCCTGGCATCGAGGGCCTGTGAAAATTCCTCATCCGAACCAACAGCGTGGATGTCCTTGGCACTGTGGTTTAAATCCTGGCCTTGGTCTTCCGACGTCTTATCTGCTGATGCAGTGCGCTGCTGCTCATTCAGATGAGTCTTTACACATCCCATCTTTGTTCTGTGGATCTTCATGCCACGGGTGGTAGCGAAACGCTTTCCACAGACACATGGATATTCCATTTGGTCCATGTTCATAGTCCGTTTGGGATTTGCAGTCATCATTGGTTGAGCACCGATGGATTCATCATTCTCTCCCCCTTTCGGTGAATCCTGGGAGCATCTTTTCCTTTTATTCTTAGTAGCCACATGTTTTTAAGGCAAAGTGGGGAGCCAGCCCACAGAGCCCTTGGTTCTGGTCTTTCCCAGTGTCCTCCGGTCTTTCCCGGACGTCCTCCGGCCTATTCCCGGTAGTCAATGGTTTACCCATGCATCAGTAGAAAGAAACTCGTGGAGAGCGTGGCAGCAGAGAGTCCTCAGAAGAGAAGCCCCCTTCAAGCAAGTGTTTCGGCCCTTATCTCCTGACACTCTAGGGGGGTTGGGCCACACCCGGTTCATGACTCCGGATGTCCCTCTGCTGCCCCCTTTTTTTTTTTTTTTTTTTTTTTCCCCATCTTGGGACGAGCCATGGCTGGGATTCGAACCCATGACCCTCTGGACATGCTCATTTTCCACTTAATGACTCGCGCTTTAACCACTGAGCCACAGGGACACCTGATATTTGTAGGGAAATTAAGCCTTATGAAGTTCACTTTTGTTCCTCCTTGACCAGATCCAGCTTGAACACCTCTCTGCCGCTTCTGCCATTGCTTTCAGGGCTCTGGTTTTTTCCTTCCCTGCAACTGAGAGCTGTTTCATGAGGCTGTATGCAGACGTTCCTACAAACCCCCTAGCTCCAATTTCTGCAGTGAGGACTTTGACCTGATAGCCTTCTCTCCTCAGGCTGTTTGCCAGATCAGCATACTTTTCAGTCTTGTAGATTTGAGCTGCCTCCATTCTGTTCTCATATGGTACCGTGAGCTCGATCATGATCAGCTGCTTGGTTGACTTAGAGTGGACTACTATGTCTGGTCTCATGCCACTCTTGCTGATGATCTCTGGGTGACTCTTCCATTCTGGGAGGTCTGCAGTGCACTCCCAGTCATCTGCCCCGTCCAGCAGACTCTGCCTGCATGTTTCGAGTGGCACTGTTGTTCTTGGCCATGATTTGCTGCCTCCTGCCGTGAAGAATGTTGCGGGTGCTTTTGGAGTCCTGATTTTCCCTTTTGTGGTGTTGGTACTAGCCCAGACTACTTGTACAATCTCTTTGAGCACTTGGTTGTGCCTCCATGTGTACCTTCCTTGAGCCAGGGCTACTTTACATGAGCTTAGGACATGCTCCACTCTTTGTTTTTCATGGCAGAGGGGACATGCAGGATCGTCTGTTTTCCCCCACTTCACCAGGTTTGCATTTGAGGGCAGAAGGTCATATGCAGATCTGAGAATGAAGCTGATCCTGAGAGGGGCCATGCGCCAAATGTCATTCCAAGTGAGACTTCTTTGGAGTGCATTCTCCCACGTTGTCCATTGCCCTTGCTGGCTCTGCTGGACTGCTTTTTGGAGTCTTTTTTGGTCTTCTTCTTTTCTCATCTCCTGAATCATCATGTCTCTTTTGGCTTTTCCTTTGGCCTTTGACCACCATTCAGTTTTGGTCACCCCCAGTCCTTGTCTGTTGGTCTGTGTGTGTCCTGTTTTTCTCTGATCTTGAGACTTTCTTTTGCAGAATCCATCGCCTCTTGAACTTTCCATTTTCTGCCTGTCTTCAGCTGGGGCTTGATTGCTTCTACCACCTTGTCTCCTGAGTCCTCCAGCATGCTTTGAAGTCTGATCTTCCCTGCTTTGTATTCCTCCAGGATGGATTTCAGTGGTAGTTTCAGCTTTGCTTGGCGACAGTACAGCGCTATGTCAGTCAGACAGGGTGGGACACCAAGCCATTTCCTTGTGAACTTGTTTATTTTGGCTTCCATTGCCTCCACTATGCTGGTGCAGATGTCGTATATCATAAGAGGCCATAGGAGCTTTGGTATCAGCATGAACTGCAGACACCAGACCTTGTATTTGCCAGGGAGCCCACACTGGTCAATGGTCTCCAAGCCTTCCTCCGCCATCTGCTTGGTTTCTTTTGCTCTTTGTGTGTCTTTCAGCGTATCATCATACCATCTTCCAAGGCTCTTGACTGGTTCTTCTGTGACTGTTGGAATGGCCTGGTTGGCAACACTGAAGACCACAGATCCGGCCACTTTTCCTTTCCTCAGTGAGAGACTCCGTGATTTCTTTGGCTTGAACTTCATTCTGGATGAGGCAACTATGTCGTCCAGCCTCTCCAGCACTTAAGCCTTATGAAGTTCACTTTTGTTCCTCCTTGACCAGATCCAGCTTGAACACCTCTCTGCCGCTTCTGCCATTGCTTTCAGGGCTCTGGTTTTTTCCTTCCCTGCAACTGAGAGCTGTTTCATGAGGCTGTATGCAGACGTTCCTACAAACCCCATTCTATCACCGTCCCTAACTGATTGATACGTCGTCACACTGTCACTATCACTGTCTGATCCATTCGCCGTCACACTATCTCCATTGTCGTCAAATTCACTCGCTGTCACACTGTTTCTATTTCCGTCTAATTCACTCGCTGTCACACTGTCACCACCACGATGTGATTCATTCTCTATCACACTTTCACCACTACCGTCACCACCACAGCCTGTGTCATTTGTCATCAAAGTGACACTCCTCTTGTCAGTACCACTCTCTGTTTCGTTCGTCATCACTCTGTCTCTATCACTGATGGGTTCATTCACTGTCACACTGTCAACACATCTGTCTGCTTCATTCATCGTTGCACTGTCACCACAATTGTTTATTTCACTGTCCACGCCACGGGTAGCTTCATTATTTGTCACACTGTCACCACAATTGTCTATTTCACTGTCCACACCACGGACAGCTTCATTATTTGTCACACTGTCACCACAATTGTTTAGTTCACTGTCCACACCACGGACAGCTTCATTATTTGTCACACTGTTATCACCACAGACGTTTTTAATTGTATGCACACTGGCCACTTTCATCCCGTCTTAAAATCACCACAGCTACTTGTTATGACCCCATACATACAACCATCGTCCCTCTGTCTTCCTGATTCTGTTGGACAGCAATGACCACAATCATTTTGATGTAAATCCAGACACACATCATCAGTATATTTTCCATTTAAATTCAGATATCTGTCACTATGATTACATGTATCGAAAAACATATCGTCATCAGCACAATGTTTCTCCTTCGAGAAAAAAAAATTGTGTTCTATTAACATCAATGTCAAGTGAATTTAAATCATTATTCGGCACGGACAACAAATAATTATCCTTTGCAGTTTCTGTCACAGGACAATCAACATGGCAATTCACAACATCAACAGTTTTATTCTTGACATCAGTTTCATGCAACACATCAACAAATTCAACATTATCCACGTGATCCGACACTGCCGTGTACACACATCCAACACAGATATCGCGCACGGGCTTTTCGTTGCACACTTGTCTTATGTCAACAGAGTTCACGCCGTCCCCAATGCTCCGTCCTCGCGACCCAGAAACATGAACACTACACGGTGACAACGTATTTTTTGCTACCTCCAGAACTTGGCTGTAGCAAAATGTCCAGTCACGGGGCCGGCCTAACCGCTATCCACGTTCAACCAGGTTTCCACCGTCGTCTAAACCAAATTTTCTACCATCAATTACCAGATGGTCATAAATCATTGATACTTTCTTGTTTTGTGATCTGGCAGACTTCAAATGGGGCACAAGCTTTTTTCTAACGTCTCTAACCCGCACAGAAAAATCTTCACTGATGAAGACGTCACTTCCTTTCAACCTCTTTTTGGCCCGCAAAATCTTATCTTTATCCTTAAAGAAAGTGCATCGCGCAACAATCGGCGAATCTTGCTTAGTGTTGAGACGATGGACTCGGTCAAACTGAATGTCACCTGAAAGTTCTAATTTGTCAGTGATCATTTCGTGTACGGAGTCTTCACAATCCTGCCACGTTTCACTCTGTCTGCGAGGAATACCATGAACAATTATATTATTCCTCTTTGACCTGCCCTTTAAATCGTCCACGTTTCAGTCTAGAAATTTCATCCTCTCATTCAGACTGTCATTCTCATTTTTCAGTTTATCGTTTTCTATCTTGAGGTCTGACACTTCCTGTCTCAAACTGGAAACCTCTCCCTGTAGAGCAGAACACATGTCTTTTAGATCTTTCATGTCATCACTCATGTTATCAAACTTACGGTTCAGACTGTTCATACTTGTTAACATGTCTTTCAAGGAAGACATCACATCCTTCAGGGAGGGCTCCGGCGGAAGTGCTGACGACCCAGATGCAGATTCCTGTCCACTGGTACTGTCTCTGCGGTTTGCTCCACCACTGCCAAGTCGTGCCTGCCTCAAACTGTCCTTTGGGCCGGGGTTTAACTCCACATCGCCACAACGCAGAATTAACTGTCCGTAAAAAAACAGAGAGAACAACAATCCCAGGGTGACACCGTCACTGCGTGTTCTCAATTTCAACACGGACACTCGCATGGCGGCCTTAAACTTTGCACGTTTCAACATAAATGAAGCAAATACCGCTGCAAATACTCCACAGACTGGGCGGAATCGCAGTGCATCGGAGGGCATGGTACTTCACCGTGATGCTGACCAACTTTGGTGACACAGCACCACCTATAACTGGTCACAAACAACCAAAAAATACAGAGCACATCAAACGTGTCTTCCTCTCTTCGTGTACTCCAGTGAACCCCCGAGAGAGAGAGAGAGAGAGAGAGAGAGAGAGAGAGAGAGGATTTCCATACGCATACTTTTTACTTTTGTGGGAGTGGGAGAGAAAGATTTCCATGCTTAGACTTTTTACTTATTGTAAATAAACTTTAAACAGTGTTTAACAGTACAGTCCGTGTAAGTATTGCCGAATGGTGTGGAGAAAGATTTTGGAATAACATTTCTAACTGAAGGAAATGCGCACTTAACAGACAGTTCGTTTTACTACCTTGGACGAAAATATGCACGCCTATCGTACACTGACAACGCGCGCTTATGGTATATGTGCGTATGTAGTCAAATTACCAAACGCGCGCTTATTGGACGCACCCGTGTGTGCGAGTATGTGCGAGCGAAGTGCGCATGCATGTAATTTGTGTCCGTGAGTATATGTGCGTGCGTGCGATGTCTGTCTCCTCATATAAACCTAACAAGCAATTGTTATATATCAACGGAAAGGACAAAGCGCGAACTTTGTAACGAGCATAGAATAAAATACATTTTGGGTAAAATAGCAACGCTACTGTTACAGAAACAACATAAGTAAAACATAGCAGAACACAATCTTGTTTACGTTTGTTTGGTTAGTATGACAACAGCAGATGAGGAAGAAAAGGGCATAACACTTCGCTCTTACTTTGAACAGATGCAGAGAAAGCCTGAGGTATTCAATATGTGCAATGCAAGTGAATTTTTTTTTAATAGGAAATTAAATCATTGCACACAGTACACACTTTTCACTGTTTTGGCTTCGAATGATAAGATGTATAAAACTATTAAATACACAGAACAAATAAATCAAGCTCAGATTCTTTTCGATAAACTTGTACACCTTTACCCCACTCATTTTCTGAACTACTTTACTGAACCAGTTCTAAAACCAAATGTCATTCTCCTTCTGCCCAATATATTGGTGAAGCAGGAAATTCCACACGTGCCTTCCAGTGCCAGACAGGTCTCTGTACTCGGACTACTCTGGGGTCACAAAGGTCATCCCTCGTGCATGTAAACTTACCCTTCCAGTGGCCAGAACCCTGTTCAAAATATTTATGGCAGCTGCATCCCCTAGACGGTAGACGAGAGAACATGGGAATTTTTTTTTTTATAGTTGTGCCGTCACGGAGGCACGGCGGTGACCTTTTTGTCAGAAGGCCCGCTAGTCAGAAGGCCCACTAGTCAGAAGGCCCACTAGTCAGAAAATCAGTAATCCCTACATTCATGCAACTGAATGCCAACTGATTTTCTGACTAACGGCCTTCTGACTAGTGGCCTTCTGATAACGGCCTTGACTAACGGGCCTTCTGACTAACGGCCTTCTGACAATAAGCGAATTCTGTGATCATCATTTTTGCTATCGCGGTAATCCCTACATTCATGCAACTGAATGCCAACTGATTTTTGACTAACGGGCCTTCTGACTAGTGGGCCTTCTGACTAACGGGCCTTCTGACTAACGGGCCTTCTGACTAGTGGCCTTCTGACTAACGGCCTTCTGACAACGGCTTTGACTAACGGGCCTTCGACAATAAGGCGTCCCCCGGCACGGCATGTCCGGGCAGTACAGCAGTGCTGCCGTCACCAGGGCACGGCTCGTCGTGAACGGGTCGACAGAGTTGCGGTCACTATCGCACGGTGCGTCGCGAAAAGGAAGGAGAGTCGCATCTCTTTATCTACCGTCTCTGCAGTCTCTGATTATACTACCTTGTAAAAACTGTTTTCAGACAGAACCTGTAGTTATGGAAGCGAATTAGACAATCACAGCGGGGGTTAGTATGTAAATTAGGCTAAACAGCCAATCATTTTTGGAGTTTAATCTAATTTACATATCATTCCCCGATTTGACTGTCTGAATTGCTCCCAAAAATACAGGCCCTGGCGTTACCCTGTTGTTAACTACAGACACCTGCAGTGCAGATCATGACACTACAGCAACACTCGCATTAAGCTGATGAATCTCGACTGCGTGGTGTCAGTCTTCCCGCTGAGCCCACAACCACTCTGGGTCAAAGTCAGTCCAGGACTGAACAATCCATCGCCTCCGCCAGGAATCGAACCGGACCTCAAAGCTAATAGTTAGCAGTCAATCAGCAAAATTGGGCCAAAATCACCACTAGTCAATGGCACTGACCACTGGTCAACCACATTATAAATTGTTCACATGAACTCATACTGCACTTATTAGCAGTCAGTGAAGTTGGGCCAAACTGACCACTGGTCGTGACAATGACCACTGTCAATCACTTCAGAAATTGTTCACATAAACTCGTATTACTTAAAAAAAATTTTTTTTACACATCAACAATTACCTTTGTTTTTATACATTAACAGTCAGATTTGTCTTTACACATCAACACATCAACAATCACCCTTGTCTTTACACATCAACACATAAAAAATCACCCTTGTCCTTACACATCAACAATCACCCTTGTCTTTACACATCAACACATAAAAAAATCACCCTTGTCCTTACACATCAACAATCAAAAATCACCCTTGTCCTTACACATCAACAATCACCGTTATCTTTACACATCAGCACAGCAACAATCATCCTCGTCTTTACACATCAACAATCACCTTTATCTTTACACATCAGCACAGCAACAATCACCCTCGTTTTTACACAGCAACCATCACCCTTATCTTCACACATCAGCACAGCAACAATCATCCCCGTCTTTACACATCAACAATTATCTTGTCTTCGCACAACAATTACCCTTGCTTTCACATGTCAACAATTACCCTTGCCTTCACCTGTCAACAATTACCCTTGCCTTCACCTGCCAACAGTTACCCTTGCCTTCACCTGCCAACCATTACCCTTGCCTTCACATGTTAACTGTCATAATCATAGGCCAATGCAAATCACACAGAAAACTGTCGTAACTGTAGAGTTGCAAAGTACCGAGAACTATAGAGCAACGCAAATCATGTATAGAATAACTCTGTTTTGACAATACAGTTTGCAAATCTCATAGAAAATTGTTACAACTATAGAGCAATGCAAACCACATGAAACATCTGTGAACACTGTAGAGCATTGCAGACCACAGGGAAAACCATGTTGTAAATAAGAGCAGTGTAAAGCAATACGATCAAGTCAAGTTGATTATAGACCGAGCATTGAGGGCTTGATCAAGGCTGATACAATACAATAGAACTAGTACAATGCAATACAATACAATTAGTACGAACAATACAATCCAGCACCAAAAAAATCAAATACAGCACAGCATAATACGGTATCATGTGATACAATACAACGTAGAGCACATATAGTTGTAGATTTAATGACACACAGGTATGTTCTGCATTATACAATATAGGACAGCTACAAATGTAGATGTCTTTGTGTGTGTGTGTGTGTGTGTGTGTGTGTGTGTGTGTGTGTGTGTGTGTGTGTGTGTGTGCAGTCGATACCAATGAGGTTGGATTTCACCTATCCCCCCCACCCCACCCCCCACCCCCCACCCCCACTTCCAGAAGATGATCCGTACATCCCCACAGAGTCGTCCTTGAACCGAAAGGCGAGAAAACAAAAGACAAGGGCGCTGCAGGGAGTGCACACACCGAGAAAGGAAGAACAGAATAGGGAAGATTGGGGAAGTGAAAGGAGGGGGGGGGGGGGGGGGGGGGGGGCGGAACGGGGGAAAAAGTGAATTCTAAGTAGTCTCACCAGTAGCCTCTTCCCCTAAAAAGACATCCCTGTAGAGAAAAAAAAAAAAAAAAGTGGGGTCTACAAGGAAGTCATGAGGAAAGACCAAAAGCAAGACAACAAATGCATCAATGTGTGAGTTCGCGCGCGGGGATGTGTAAATGAGCTAGAGTACGTGCTTGTGCGCCCGCAGAGTGTGGGAGGGGGTGAGGCTCTGAATGAATCTCACACTATTTTGAATTGACTGATGTCATCTGAATATAAATCTATTACGTAGTGACATATGTGCTTCGAATATTGTACAAATGGGCATCGAAGCATTCGTTTTTTAAAAAAATGCTCACACACATTTTTCCAGTTAATATTATGTGATTAAGCTGATTAAGTGCTGTTTTTCTAATGTTCCGGTCAGTAATACCAACTATCATTTTTAAGACGTCGAACTTCACATGGACGTCAAGATTAATAAGAATATAATTCTCAACCTTTCTCCAATATGCTAAGACAGAAGGGCACTCAAAGAAAAAATGACCTATCACGTCAACAATATCTCTGCAATATGAACATTTGTTGTCATCTATGACTTTCCTCTTATACAGCATGATGTTAGTCGGATAAATATTATGCAACATTTTCCAGTGTAAAAGACGAAGCCTTGTTTCTTTTGTTGCACGTATAGCAAAATTCCATATTTGTGGTGTGATGTCAAAGTCAAATACTCTCTTCCAAAAACCTACCGCACAAGGCTGACTATAACTATTTATCTGCTAGTTGTTTTCGAAACTCTCTAACGGTTGATAAACGTTTGCAACAAAACACAAGAGAGCTGACGTGAGTACTATTATCAGATAACTGTAGATCCAAATAATGCTGAACACGTATAAAACTGTTTACAGCATTGCATACAACATTATATTCTAAGATACGACAGGATGAATTTCCCACTATATCGATTATTTCATCAAAAGATTTCAGCGCATAGTTGTTTGTAAACATATCGCCTACACTTAGTATGTTTTCATGAATCCAGTGTTTAAAAAACAAGACGTTTCCTTGATACTTTATCGCACTATTGTTCCAAATCACATGAGACACAGGCAACTCTAAATGGTTGTTGTTATTTAACCAAGCACGTAAAATCAAGTTCCAAAAATGTGATTTGATAAGTTGAAATCCCTTAAAGTGTGTACTTTTTATTGTTGCATAAAAACATACACACTTTTCTCCAAATGCAGAAAATTATGTTTCTGGCTACTAGCCACCATTTAGTTTTATTTGTGGCGTTATCTGTGTCCTTGTTTGAGCTTAGTTTGACAGCCCATTGTAGCAAACATGCAGTTTGAAATTCTTTTAAATCTATCATTTTAATCCCTCCCTTTTCTGTTTGGGTACACTGTACAATTCTGTTAACTTTTCCAAATGCTTTTTTGTTGCAGTCTTTTTTTGCTCCACAAAAATCTATATAGTAATCTATTCACTTCATCAATTACGTGATCTGGTACCACTATTACTTGCATAATGTAGACCCACTGTGCGATCAAGAAAGTTTTTACAATACTCACCTTTCCCATAATACTCAAATTTCTTTTTTCCCACATTGCAATCAGACGTCTACAGTTGTCAATTCTACCCGCGCAGTTCTCTTTTAGTTCAGATGCACAAGTACTATTGCTGAAATACACACCCAAAATTTTTATTTTATTTTTAAATGTAAAACCCTGAAGGTTGTGTCCACTGTTTATTTTACTTCCCAGCCACATTGCTTCAGATTTATTTCTGTTTATTGTCAGACCTGATATAAAGGAAAAGCTGTCAAATATTTCAAGGGCTAATCGCATATCGATTTCGTCAGCTAAAAACAATGTGATGTCATCAGCGTACAATGCTATTAATAATGTACGAACATCGTCAGCTTTACCTCTACAGTTAAACTTAATGCCCTTAATCTCAGAAGATTGCCATAGTTTGATTGCCAACAATTCAAGGGCTAGAACAAAGGCTAATGGAGAAAATGGGCAACCTTGCCTGATTCCAGATTCCGCATTAAAAGGCTCGGAAATCCATCCACAGTAGTTCATACTGCTTACAGAGTTGGTTGTCAATACTGATACCCAATTCATGATGCGCTCCACGAAACTATACAATTCAAAGGAATTCAACATGAATTCTTTGGAAATACAATCAAAAGCATGAAAATAATCGATAGTTAATAGTAAGCCTGGTCTATTGTCTTGAGGCAGCTGATCTGCGACATCATCAATCAAACGAAGCAATGTAGATACTCGTCTTCCTTTTACATATCCAACTTGATCATCGCATATCAGATTATCTATGACACTACCTAATCGCCGTGCCAGACTGTTAGCTAGGAGTTTATAGTCCACATTAGTTAAAGGTATTGGTCGCCAGTTATTTAGATCATTCCTTGATAAACTTTTTCCTTTATGTATAAGTGTTATAACGGCCTTACGCTGAGAAGAGGACATGCTACCTGTTTCAAATGCAACGTTAAAAGACGCCATTACATACTTACTGATACGACTCCAGAACACTTTGTAGAACTCGGCTGTTAGTCCATCACTGCCAGGACTAGAACCATTTTTCATTTCTTTCGGAGCACTTCTAATTTCTTGCTCTAAAAGATTACTATCACAATATTCTCTATCGTTATTACATAAAGAAGGTACAACCACACCACGCAAGAACGCTTGCGTTCTTTGTAACATATTACTATTTATGTTTTTCTTATATAAATTCTTAAAATAATCCCTCGGTGCAGCTAGAATGTTTTTTCTGTCCCGTAACCTCAACCCCATCTGCATTTTTTACACTTTCCATAATTTTCGAGTTAGCACGAGCTTTCTCTAAACCAAGAAAAAATGTAGTGTTCTTTTCGCCCTGCTCTATCCACTGTGCACGGGCACGTACCTGTGCCGCACGGGGTTTGTTATTTTCTTCTAATTCTAACTGAAGTTTCACGTGCTCTCTTTTCCGCAGTGTTTCACTGCAATCTGGGTCAGTGCTGAGAGCAGTATCTAATGTGTTCAAATCAGCGTGAAGGTGTGCTATTTTATTTCTAGTTGACAATGCTTTCTCTTTTGAAAACTTGATGGTACATTCTTTGATATTTTAACTTTTAATATTTCCCAAGTTACCTGATCGTCTTCTTCAGGGTCCTTTTCAAAATCGTCTAAAACGCTGTTCAAATAATTAACATAGTTTATATCAGAAAGTAACGAGCTATTAAATTTCCAGTACCCTTGACCATGTTCAGTATCTACAAACATAACAGACATGAAGCATCCTCTGTGATCGGAGAAAAGACACACTCTGAATCGTACTTTGCACTACTTTTTCAAAGATGGATGAGTTGGTCAACATGTAATCTATTCTAGCAATAAATGGGTTTCTTCTTGACCGGCTAAATTCCTTCTCTTCATTATGAAATAATCTCCATGCGTCCTGTAAATCACATTCACTAAGCATCCTATTGAATCTCTGTACAATATGCTGATCATGATATTCACCACTTATTACATCATACTCATTATCTAAGAGTTAAAATCACCACACACGTCAATATTACTGACATTGACATTTTTAATAACATCCTCTAGTTTATCAAAAAATACATGTTTTTCTCGTAAAATATTAGGGGCATAAACATTAACCACAATCAACTGCTTGTCCTCTGAAATCACTTTCAGGGCCAAAATTCTTTCAGATGCATACACAAGCTCAGTCTCCACAGGGAAGCCTTTTTTTAAATGAATATAACCAACACACCGCTGTGTGTACTTTTGTCAGTAAAAGTCAGCTTCCCACCCCATTCTTTTTGCCATTTTTCATTCACATTTTCAGTGATATATCTTTCCTGTAAACAGATCACGTCATACCCACTATTTTTCAAAAACTTATAAACACATATTCTGTTGTATTAGACCTAATCTCTCTCACATTCAAAGAAAAACATTAAGAGAAGATAAAGCCATTTTAGGGAGGTAATGAAAGGAAAGTCCACGAGATGCGCCGAAAACCGTTCAAACATTCATCACCCATGCCCATCCCTTGTCACTGTCTGTCTGTGACTGAACGAGCAGTGGAAAGCTTGGCAGGTTTTTTCACGTTTGTCAGAATGACTGGGGGAATCCCCCTCTGGTGGGTCGTGGTCATTTCGGAGTTTGCGACCGAGAACGTGTTGCAAAATCCAGTTTAAACTGACGTGTCAAAACCGGATCTTTTCCCTTATCCACGTCTTTTCCCTCTTGGATGGTCTACCACTCCTCTTCTTTTTTCCCTGTTCCCCATGACGGCCAGAATTAAAGTCTGACTGACAGTCCTCCACCACATCAGTCTTTCCTTCTTTCTCACTCTTTTTCTGACCTGTGCCTTTCTCGTTGTCAGTCGCATCACAGTCAGTGTCATTGTCAGAAAGGGGTGAGTCAGTGTCAGATGTGTGTCCAAACCTTGTAACCAGTGGCAGAGGGTCCCAAACGGACATCACTGTCGGTTCCTCACTCACTTTCTGAATCTCACAGACGGGATCCCCTTGAGATGACCGGGTAGACAACAGGCTCTGCAGTTAACCACAGTTTCCGGACACTCCCTGGCCCAGTGACCCAGTTTCAGGCAACGATTACACTTTGTTACCCTAGTATCTCTTTTGGGCTGTTCCTTGTGATACAGGCTAGCCATAAATCCTGCAACCTTCACAGATCTATCAAGTGGTTTGTCTGGGATATCTATGAAAATAAATCGCCTTCCAGTGTAGAATCGCGTCAACTTTCCGTCTCTATTCCTCATTTTTTCCAGAATCAAGGGAGAGCGTAAGACAGCTCCCAGCCTGACAAGAGCTGACTCGATGTCCGCCCCGTCGCAAGACAGAGGGATATTAGAAATCCACACCTTTGTAGCGGAATGTTCAGTGTCTTCCTGTCCTCTGAGTACGAAAGGATTTTTGTCATACAAACGAAGCACAACAGCACCAGGTGACAAACCCTCAATTAGTAACTTGCTGCGTGCAGCCCTCGTCGATGGGTAAAGTCTCCACAGTCCCAAAATTTCTTGAGCATCCACCACATTTTCTCTACCACAAATGTCGAGCGCTTGAAAAGATCGCTCGTGTTCATTTTCAAAAGAGAGTGGTAAGTCTCTCTTCAACAAGAACACGTGTTCAACGTGAGAGTCCGCCATTTTGAAAATACAAGATTCAATGTTGAAAAAGAAAATAAATAAAAATACCACAAATACAAGAGCTGACAGAAGACGGTGAGACGGACATCGAGACACAGTGGGAACACTGCAAGAAGCTCTGGCATGACGCATGTGAAGAGATCCTTGGCAAGAAGAAGGCCCAGCACAAAGAATGGATCTCTGCCAACACCATCCACAAGCTGGAAACAAGGAGAGAGAAGAAAGCTACGCTGAACACGAGCCGAACAAGAGCAGCTAAGGCAAAGGCACAGGAAGAGCACACAGCAGCGAACAGAGAAGTAAAGAAGAGCATCAAGAAGGACAAGAGAGACTACTTTGACGACCTGGCCAGCCAAGCAGAGGCAGCAGCCAGACAGGGGAATCTGAAGGACCTGTACCTGGTGACCAAGAAGCTGACGGGTAAGTTCCAGCAGA
Source organism: Conus canariensis (assembly GCA_033310375.1). NCBI lineage: Eukaryota > Metazoa > Mollusca > Gastropoda > Neogastropoda > Conidae > Conus > Conus canariensis. The sequence continues at coordinate 58,964 of JAMYXO010000196.1, forward strand.
CAGACAAGCCAGTGAAGGACAAGAACGGAAACCCAATGACAACAACCGAGGAACAGCTGAAACGATGGGCAGAACACTTCAGGGAGCTGCTGAACCACCCCGCCCCTGACGTACCACCAGACATCCCACCTGCAGAGACAGAACTGCCCATCAGCTGTGACACACCCTCAAAGGCAGAGATCAAGAAGGCCATCACGACTCTGAAAAATGGGAAGGCTGCAGGGCCGGACGAGATACCAGCAGAGGCCATCAAAGCAGACATAGAGACAGCTGTCAACATGCTATACAGCCTCTTCAGCAAGATCTGGGAGAAGGGGGAGGTACCGGCTCAGTGGAAAGAAGGAATCATCATCAAGCTGCCGAAGAAAGGAGACCTCAGAGACTGCAGCAACTACCGAGGGATCATGCTCCTGTCAACGCCAGGCAAGGTTCTCAACAGGGTTCTACTGGAGAGACTGAAAGAGGCTGTCGACCCCAAGCTCCGAGACCAGCAGGCAGGCTTCCGGCAGAACAAATCATGTGCTGACCAGATCGCCAGCCTGCGCATCATCGTGGAGCAGTCACTGGAGTGGAACTCCCCCCTCTACATCAACTTCACAGATTATGAGAAGGCCTTCGACAGTGTGGACAGAGAGACGCTGTGGAAGCTGCTGAGGCATTACGGAGTCCCCGAGAAGATCATCTCCCTCATCCGGTGCACCTACCAGGACATGAACTGCAGGATTGCCCACGCTGGCCAGCTGTCCGAAAGTTTCCAGGTGAAGACTGGAGTTCGGCAGGGATGCCTGCTGTCGCCGTTCCTCTTCCTCCTGGTCATTGACTGGATCATGAAGACCACTACAACAGGCAGGAACAACGGTATACAGTGGACACTCTGGACGCAGCTCGACGACCTCGACTTCGCTGACGACCTGGCGCTCCTGTCACACAGCCACAGCCAGATGCAGGACAAGACCATTCGCTTGGAGACCACATCAGCCGGGACAGGGCTCAAGATTAACAGGAAGAAGACCGAGCTGATGAAAATCAACACCACTGCCAACACACCAGTCACACTCGGTGGAGAGCCCATCAGGGAGGTGGAGTCTTTCGTCTACCTGGGAAGCGTGGTTGACCAACAGGGAGGCACGGACCGAGACGTCACAGCCAGAATCGGCAAGGCAAGAGCAGCTTTCGTCATGCTCAAGAACATCTGGGCATCTGGAGGAATCAGCATAAGAACCAAACTCCGCATCTTCAATGTGAAATCAATTCTGCTCTACGGATGCGAGATGTGGTGGACAACACAGACGATGCAACAAAAGATTCAGACATTCTTCAACACATGTCTGAGGCGCATCTACAAAATCTGATGGCAGGACAAGGTCCAAAACGAAGATCTGTGGGAGCGTGCGGGACAGGAACCAGTGGCCAAACAGATACTGCGAAGGAAGTGGGGCTGGATTGGACACACCCTCAGGAAGCCAGCATCCAGCACCACACGCCAAGCCCTGACCTGGAACCCGCAGGGAAAGAGAAAGAGAGGCCGGCCTCGCAACAACTGGAGGCGAGACACTGAGGCGGAGTTGAAACAACAAGGGACAAACTGGACTGGAATGACCAGAACAGCCCAGAACAGAGTGTGATGGCGAAGGGTCGTCGATGGCCTATGCTCCACCGAGAGCGATGGGCATAAATGAATGAAATGACCACAAATATAGCAAAAATCCGGCCAGCCAAGACACACAGAAATTCAACAAACCTTTATCACCTAAAACTATCCCACAGAAACACATCCAATTAAAGCAACGCAGAAAAAAAGCTGAACGGTAGCACACGAAGAAAAAAGCGGCTGTCGACTTCGAAGCCTCGCTCTCGAATCACTCGTATTACTCTAATTGGCAGTCAAACGGTCAAACTGGGCCAAAATGACCACTTGTCAATGACACTGACCACTGGTCAACCACATCGTAAATTGTTAACATGAACTCGTACACTAAATAACAGTCAAACAGTGACATTGGGTAATGACCACTGGTCAATGACACTGACCACTGGTCAGCAACGTCCAATCATGTTCACATGAAGTCGTTCTACACTAATTAGCAGCCAAACTGTGAAATTAGGCCGAAATGACCATTGGTCAAGGACACTGACCACTGGTCAGCAACGTCATAAATTGTTCACACGAACTCGTTCTTCACTAACTGGCAGTCAAACAGTGAAATCAGGCAAAAATTACCACTGGTCAAGGACACTGACCATTGGTCAGCAACGTCATAAATTGTTCACCTGAACTCGTTCTACACTCACTAGCTGTCAAACAGTGAATTTGGGCCAAAATGACCATTGGTCAGTGATATTGACCACTGGTCAGAAACGTCATAAATTGTTCACATAAACTCGTTCTACACTAATAGGCCAAATGACCATCGATCAGTGACCCTGGATAGTAATAATACTAAGAAAGAGGACATAATTTCACACAGGGATCATTTCACTAGATAGTCGCAACGCGAAGCTACTAACTTCTGAAACGTTACTATTACTAACTATCTTCTGAAATCACCACTATAATTTTCATAAGTTAGTAGTATTACTACTATCTTATGAAAATTATAGTAGTGTTTTCAGAAGATAGTAGTACTAGTAACGTTTCAGAAGATAGTCGCCTGACACACGTGCAACTTCTCAGAGTGACAGCCCGTGTTACTGAACCCCAAAACGTAAATATTACACGTGCGGGCAGGCAGTCGCTGGCACAGCGTTCAGATGACGACTCAACATAAACACCTAGAAGCAGACGGCGGAGAGTAACAGATAGTTACATTAGAGGTAGACAACTCGTGTGAACAAACCACTCGCGGTGCGGGCTGGATGTCCCAGCACAAACAAAAATAGACAGGACAGGCCTGATCATCAAACATCCAAATTGATATTCCTGAATGTGGAAAATTTGAAAACCTAACTTGCTGATGTTCGTTTCATCGATTTTGTGACAAGTTTTGATCTTATACGTTTGGTAGAGACGTTCATCGATCATTCTTTTGATTTCAGTTTTCATTTCAAAGAACATCCTGCTAAAAAAAAAAAAAGAAAAAAAAAAGAAAAAGAAAAAAATGTCACGTCGATGGTGACAATGTGGTTGTCGTTAAAACTGATAAATGTGTGTTTGGTTTGAGCGAAGATGTAATTTTTGTTGGTTGTTCCAGAAAGAGACCCGGTCTATAGACAGACGGAATTAAAAGACGGAATACTTATTCTCGAAGATAGTAGTGTACTGCAGTCTGTTCCGTATGATAATGCTTTCTACATTATAATTATGTGGCAGCGACACGAATGCCCGGACAGGGAGCGAACAGCCAAAGAATGAACAAATGTGTGATTCATGACATGGAGAGTGCACAGAATGATGATGATGATGATGATGATGATGATGATGTCGACAGTACGAAACGTCTTAATAAGGATGAAGTTGTAAATAGTTTTGGAAAATCGTTGTTAGATCTTTGGTTTTTGTTTGATCTCCGAATGGCTCTTGTACAACCGATGTAGAGGGAGAATTATTCACTTTTGTGGCTCCCCGTGGCTGTAGCGTTGTTGATTATTTCCTGGTCTCTCGAGAAATAATGCGGTTCTGTAACCTGAAAGTGAAAGACAGCCTTTTCTCGTGGCATTTACCCGTGCAACGTACACGAAAACATTGCCATGTTAAAAGAGATAATCATCTGTAACCCACCAAGGTGAAGAGCGTGTTGCATGGTCAGAAGAAGAAAATGTACAGTGCTTCAAAGACGAGTTAAATTCTGTTGTATTCAAACACAGCTACGAATAGTTGGGTCGCGGATGTGGACAAAGCTGTAGACCTTTTTTTGTGAATGCCCCGTATGGAGCTGCTGCCTGTATAATCAGGACAGTAGGGAGAAAGGAAAAAACAGTAAGGAATGAGTGGTTTGATGATGAATGTGATAAAAAGAAAAGACTGTTGTCAAACTTCCGATCCGAAGAGCTGAAACAGCCAAGGCAAAAATCAGAAAAGAGAAACATTTATGTATTCAATTCATTTGATAACATACAGGGTGCTACAGACGTGGAAGAAATTGAAACTGAAGAAATGTTAGGGGGAACCCTCGTTTAACAATCCCGTAACAGCAGAAGAGGTCAAAACTGGTACAGGAAATCTAAAACATGGGAAGAAAAAGTCCAGGGCCAGACAAAATTGTCAGTGAACTGCTAAAGAACGCAAATAACTCGGTTACTGATTTTTGTGTCGCAATAAGATTGTTTGATTGTGGAAAGATTCCAACAGATTGGTCAAAATCCATTATTGTACTAATCTACAAAACAAAAGGGGGACCCGGATAACCCAGACAACTATCGTGGTGTAGCTTTCTTAACAAGTGTAATTAGCTAGGTTTACACGCATAATTTACATATGATGCTAACAAAATGGGCAAAAATAGTAGAAGAACAAGCAGGATTCAGATCGGGGTACAGCACAGTAGACCATATTTTCACTTTATATGCCTCGGTTCTGAAGAAGAACACTAAACTATACGTCGCTTTTGTCGATTTAAAAAACAACAACATTTGACACAGTTAATAGAAATATATTACGGCATGTCTTGAGAAAAAACTTGTGTCTGTGTATATACAATTCAGTTCTTGCATGTGTAGGTGAAAAAGGTGTGGCTTATTTAGTTGCCCGCACGGTGTTACGCGAGGCTGTCTTTTGAGTTCCCCCAAATTTTCCCATTTTTTATAAAAGAATTGGCCATTGAGATGTCACGTAGACACGGTATACAACTGATCCCTGGAGCCCGACCCAAATATTTATGCTACTATTTTCCGGGTGATGCGATTTTTTCTTTTGGTTTCTGCTTTGGGTTTTCAGAATCAGCTGAGTGTACTGTGAAAGGTGAAGCAGTAAACTGCAGTTGACTGTTGATTTAGACAAGAAATAATATTATTGTCTTTCGGATGGGTGGTCCCTTTTCTCCCCCGAGAAAAAATGGGTTTATAAGAAAAGCCGAAATGAAGGTAACCAATGGACATAAAAAATTTAGGGATGGGATTCACAACACGGTTTTTTAAGTTTTAATCTGGTTGATCTGAAACATGCAGAAAGGGGAAGAAAGGTGTAATAGAAATTCCCAAGATGTGGGGGAAAAAAACAACAACCTCAATACAATTGATCCTTCCTATTCTGGAAATTTTTCGATAAAGCGATAGAGCCTATTGCTCCTCATCGATCACCTGCCAGACGACGGATTGAGTGCTTGGGGACTGATGTTCGCGGCGGTTTTC
>JAMYXO010001973.1:0-26214 GCA_033310375.1 Conus canariensis
CCCCCCCCCCCCCCCCCTCCTTTCTCCACACACAATTTACATATTTCCCCTTCATCAGTTCTGCAACCATTGCATTGCGTTAATGATTAGAATTGAGCATTTCTGACCATCTTCAATCGTGTCTGCCACTAGACTGACCTTGATCTATAATGGAAATAATAATGATAATTATAATGATATAGTAGTAGGCCTATCTATAATGATAATGATAGTCGGTGGAAAGGAATATAAATGATCAGTGAGTAAAAAGCTGAAAGGACTATTGGAACAGGGAGGGGGGGGGGGGGGGGGGGTAGGGGGGCAAGGGAACCTCATAGGCCTACCTACACCCACATACTTCTCTCTTGTTTTTTTTAAAATACATGTGAGCACTTCAACAACAACAACTACTGCTGCTGCTGCTGCTATGGCTACTACTACTATTGCTACTACTACTACTACTACTACTGCGACTACTACTACTACTAACTACTGCTGGTGATAGGATTAGTGATAATGGGACAATAGTAATTATAAACATAATGATGGTAGTTATGGACATTAGTAGTGATGATTATGATGATGATGATGATGATGCCAAGATAGTAATGATAATAATAATATGAGGATCATAAGAATGATAGGAATAATGGTAAAATTAAAAGTAATATTCGTAATGATAATAGTCGGTGGAAAGGAATAGAAATGATCAATGAGTGAAAGGCTAGTGGCCTACTATTGGAACAGGGAGGAGGTTATGATGGTAATGATAATGATGATAATAGTGATGGTAGCAGTAATAATAGTTATAATGATAAATCTAGTGATGTCTTTCTATATTAGTAGTAGCTGGAAAGGAATAGAAATAATGAGTGAAAGGCTAACATTACTGTTTGAACAGGGGAGAAAAAAAAGGGGGGGGGGGGCACACATACACACACACATACATATACAAACATGCGCGCGCACACGCACGCACGCACGCGCGCACACACACACACACACACGCACACGCACTCGCTCACTCGCTCACACAAACACACACACTCATGCACGCACGCAAGCTTGCGCTTCTTGTATTGAGGGGGGGGGGGGGGGTGGTGGTGGTGAAGAGACCCGTATTCAGGGGGCAATGAAATACCAAGCCTCTGGGAAATAAAGATATGCATACACAAAAATGAAACCCTCTCCTCCCTCTTTTACTTTTCCATGATCACGATAATCTTTAATGAAAAAATAAGGTAACAGTATTCTACAATATGCACATAAAAGACTAAAGATGAAGATGTACATGAAAAAATAAAGTTAGGTTGCTGGCTTTTAAAACTGCGGTGACAACAAACTGATACGCCGCCCTGTCTTACACCAGCATTACGTTTCAAACATGGGCGAAGGTTAAGGAGGGTGGGGAACGTGGTAGTATGGAGGAGAAAGGACAATGGTGTGGGGTTTAGGAAATACAATTATTGGTCATGTATTTAAATGTATCAATATTTGCACTGCTGGTCCGGAAAGTGGTCGCCCTGTCTGGGCCCTGTACTCGTACTACTTTAGCATAAGATAATAAAAATGAGAGTTACTTCCTTGTGACCTTGACTGTGACACCAACTGGACTGACATTTTATCATAATTATCATATATCAAATCAGTGATTCATCTTACAGGCTTTATCAGCTATTTGCCTGAATATTCAGACAGAAATAATAAGTTTACATTTTTTGTTTGTTTTTACATGAGTGCGCTGTTGCTTGTGTGATAGCTAGTTTCCTGTGGGGAAATTGATCTGGAAGCGATTAAAAGCCTAGTGTATAATGTGTTTTTAAAACTGTTAAGCGTTTCCATGGTGGCAATTGTAGCATTATTAAAGTGGAGACGTGTGATGGCGTGTCGGTGACTGAGCAAGCTGATGAAGAAGAGAGCATTATGTTTCTAAGGTAACTTCCCGGATATTATTCGTAAGCATTGAAGAGTTCTTCCGGTCACGTTCGGCTTGTCTACTGAGACTGAGTCATTATCCTACAGCAATGTGAGTTGGCAGATTTCTTACACAGGTTTATTTTAACTCAGTTAGTAAAAAGATGCAGAAATGAAATGAGAGAAAAAAAAAAAATGTTGCCCTATCTTTGCACCAGGTGGTAGCCCCAAATAGCCTGCTTGGAACCACCTGGCTTGTACCTTGAACACGGCATGAAAAGTCTCATAACAATGTAATTGTGCCAGTCTGCAAATACTTCTTAAACAAGGCCTTAGCGCAGTAGTTTTTGGAGTGCCGCCTGTACACAATTTTTCTTTGACTCTTTTGAAGAAATAATGCCCACATGAAAATCTACAATCAGTTTTCAACTGTACAGTTTACATGCCACATAGGTTGAGTCTGTGAGTTCTTTGAAAGCACCTACTTATAGCTCTGTGATAGTATGTAACAGCCCATTTGCAATTTTTGCTTGCATTAAAATGACACTGGCTGTTGAAGCATTTACCAGCCACTGTTTACTGACATTTTAAAAACACAGTGTGGTCATGATAAGTGCAGGCTGGAAAGAGTGTGTTCAGTGTGTTGTAACTCACTTTTCATTTTTTTGGAAAATCTTAATTTGAAGTACCCCCGAAAAAAGTCAGTTTTTCATGCTGATGAGTCAGTTTGAAACACTGCAAATGCTTGGAATCATCCCCAAGTGAAAGAAAAAAAGATATAACAGGAGAGTCTCTCTATCTGTATACGCCATCACCTGTTCAGACTGATGATTATTACAAGCAGTTTGTGCATTGTTAATGGAAGGACAGTGAAGCTACTGCCGTGATAGTTGTCTCCCTTCCGGCATGTCAGACAACTCAAAATTTATTCTTCAAAATCAGTATTCATATAGGATGGACAGCTGCCAAATTTTGCTGGGAATTCCTCTCCTATTTACTCATGCCTGTTGTTATGGTAAAGGGTACCATAATTGCAAATGTGATTTTTTGTTAATTTTTTTCCAAACCCACCCCTTGTCTGTGCATGTGTGTGTCTATGTTGAGTTGGAGGTGTAGAGAGAGGAGGGAAAGGGGGGGGGGGGGGGGGGGGGGGGACTGGATGCCAAGTGGGAGGACATGTGCAGTGGGGTGTGAGAGGAGGGGGGAGAGACATAGGGAAATGCACCATCAGTACCACACACATACAGAGACACATGCACACACAACACACACACACACACACACACACACACACACACACACACACACACACACACACACACACTATCTGAATGAAGATGTCTTTGCAGCTTTTTGATCATCTGCTCAACAGAAAATCATACATAAATTGACAGTCTCTGACTGGTCTGAGAGATGCAAAATGTTATTGGGAAACCATACATAGAACAACATGTTAATGATTCAACACCCATCTTACACCAAATTTGATGAGAGAGGTTATTGCTGGTTCATTTTCCTGAGTGTTGTTTATCTTACCTGAAAATGTCCTAAGAGGTTGAAAAGTGTCATGTTTTGTCTTGTGATTTGTTTGTTCACATTTGGCGGACGTATTACAATAACTTTTTAAAGATATGTTAAACAGACTACCCCATCCCCATCCACCCATCCACCCCACACCATTCCATCCTATCCCAACAACTTACAGTTGTTTCTACTTACCTCTGCTGGGCTGCTAAAGTCCAGAAGGTATTACTACCAGAGTTTCTCAAGAAAGTGAGGGGGGAAGAGGGAGATGTGTGTTGAGAAGTGGTGGAAAGGATGAAACGTGTGTGTGAAGTGTGAAGTGTGTGTGTGTGTGTGTGTGTGTGTGTGTGTGTGTGTGTGGTGTGGTGTGCAGGGGTGGAGGGGGGGGGGGGGGACAAGGGAATAAGAAAGCGTGAGGAAGAAGGAACACACACAGACATATGCACGTGTACACACTCTCCACAATGCAGTGATAGATTTGCTGTGTTTAATGTACATGCTGGATGAATATTAGCTCCTAAAATACCAAAACTAAGAAAAAGAAAAGCCAAGAAAGAATCACAGATTATTTGAAGTAGGACAAAACATGACTTAAAGAAAAAGAGTAAGTAAATAAGAGTGACAATGAAAGGGAAACAAAGCGTTTAAAGGAATTAAAAACAAACAAACAAAAAATTAAAGCACACACACACACACACACACACACACACACACACACACACACACACAACAAAAACAAGAATACTGACAAGGTCCATAACTCCATCTAGCCTCATTATTTGGGGTTTCTCTTCAAACTGATAACAGGGAGGGCCTAACGCTAGTTTGGAATGGAATTTGAAAGATTTCAGATTTTATGCAGTACACAACCTTCCTCTGACCCTAATGAAGGAGTGATGCCTACATGAAAAACTTCAATCAGTACCATCTGAAATGAATAGTTTACATGGTACCACACTCTTCAATCAATACCATCTGAAATGAATAGTTTACATGGTACCACACTCTTCAGTCAATACCCATCTGAAATGAACAGTTTACATGGTACCACACTCTTCAATCAATACCCATCTGAAATGAATAGTTTACATGGTACCACACTCTTCAATCAATACCCATCTGAAATGAATAGTTTACATGGTACCACACTCTGAGGTTGGTCTGTAAATCCTGTGCAAGCACCTAGTATTAGCTCTGTGATGGCATGTAACAGCCATGTGCCATTTTTGCCTGCATTGAAATGACACTGGCTGCTGAAGCACTTGCCAACAACCTTTCATTGAAATGACACTGGCTGCTGAAGCACTTGCCAACAACCTTTCATTGAAATGACACTGGCTGCTGAAGCACTTGCCAACAACCTTTCATTGAAATGACACTGGCTGCTGAAGCACTTGCAAACAAGGTTTTACTGACATTTTTTTAAACACAGTATGGTCATGGTGAGTACAAGCTTGGAAGAGTGTATTCAATGTGCTGTAATTTTTTTTTTTTTTTTTTTTTTTTCAAATTTTAATTTGAAGTACCCCTAAAAAAAAAGTCATTTTTTCATGATGAATAGTCAGTTTGAAACACTGCAAATTCTTAGGATCACCCCCAAGTGAAAGAAAAGAGATGGGGAAAAGAGTGTCTCCATATGTATCTAAATCATAATGTAATCACCTGCTCAGACTGATACTACACGCAGTTTGTGCATAGTTGATGGGAGTACAGTGAAGCCACTGCACTGATGTGATAGTTAGTTGTCTCCCATCTGGCAGTCAGACACAACTCAAAACTTTTTCTTAGAAATCAATATTCCTGTGGTATGGACAGCTGCCACATTCTGCTGGGAACTACTCTCGTTTTGTTCATTTCTGTTGTTACATGATAAAGGATGCCTTTACTTCAGGGGTGATTTTTTGTTAATCTTTTTCCAAACTCACCTCCTGTAAGACATGACTTTTGTGACAGGAGGCAAAAAAAAATCATTTTTCCCCCACAAGGGACAATTTATGATCAGTGTATTAGTGTCAATAAAGTACAAGTTTAGTCTTATATCAATGTTAATGTGAAAACCATTCTTTGCTGTGTACAGCTTAAGTCAGTGCATATGTGTGCCTCTGTCGAAGATCAGTTTGCATTTCAAAACGGTCAAAAAGAGTGCAGGAGTTGTTCATAGGAGAGAAAAAGAAAAAAAAGGGGACAGTGGGGTGGAGGGTGCAGTGGGAGGGGGAAGGGAGGAGAGGGACTGGGTGAGAAGTGGGAGGAAGGGTGCAGTGGGATGTGGGGGGGGGGGGGGGGAGGGGGAGATGGAAATGCACCATCAGTACCACACACATACTCAAGCATATGCACATATAAACTCTCTCTCTCTCTCTCTCTCTCTCTCTCTCTCTCTCTCTCTCTCTCCTCTCACACACACCACACACCACACACACACCACACACTCAAACACACAAATACACACAGCACACACACACACACACACACCACACACACACACACACACACACACACACACACGCAATCATATTGTCTGATATTACTTTTAGTGGAAGGACATTACACTGAAGAAACAACAACACACACATACACACACAACTTGAATGAAGACTTCTTTGCAACTTTTTGATCTTCTGCTCAGCAGAAAATCATACATTAATTGACAGTTTTAGAGACATGCTACATGTTGTTTTGAAACCATGTAATAGAACAACATGTTAAACAGAATGCCCCGCTCCCCTTCCACCCATGCACCCCACACCATTCCACCTTATCCCCACAACTTACTGTTGTTTCTGCCCACCTCTGCTGGGTTGCTAAGGAGTCCAAAAGATATTAGAGTTTTGTAAGAAAGTAAGAGGGGAAGGAGAGTGTGTGTGTGTGTGTGTGTGTGTGTGTGTGTGTGTGTGTTGTGTGTTTTGGAGGAGTGGTGATCAGGAGAGAACAGTGTGTGTGTGTTGTGTGGGGGGGGGGGGGGGGTCTGTTCGCAGGAGGGGAAGAGAAGGGAATAAGAAAGGATGGGGAAAAGGGAAACACACACACACACACACACACACACACACACACACACACACACACACCACACACACACCTCTGCAATGCAATAGGCCTAGTGAGTTTAATGTACATGGAGAAGTATTTGCAGATAAACTATCAAACTGTCTAAGAAAAAGAAAAACTGAGAAAGAATAACATATTTGCATTAGAACAAACCATGATTTAAAGGGGAAAAAAAGAGACAATAAGAGTAATGATGAAAAGGGAAACAAAGCACCAGAATGTAAAGCAAAACAAAGCAAAGAAGAAAAGAAGAAGAGGTCCCACCACTCCATCTAGCCTCATTGTTTGGGGGGTTTCTGGTCAAAACTGATGACAGGGAGGGCTTGATGCCAGTTTGAAATGAAATTTGAAAACTGTCCAAATTCACATGCACACAACTTTCCTCTGACCCTGTTGAAGACAAAAAAGCCCATATGAAAAACTTCAATGACTTCACCAACTAAAATGAACAGCTTACATGGCCCTCCCTTACAGTAACACAAAGGTTGAGTCTGTGAGTCCTTTGAAAGCACCTACTGTTAACACTGTGACAGCATTAACAGCCCATTTGAAAGCACCTACTGTTAACTCTGTGACAGCATTAACAGCCCATTTGAAAGCACCTACTGTTAACTCTGTGACAGCATTAACAGCCCATTTGCAAGTTTGGCTAGCATTGAAATGACACTGGCTGCTGTAGCACTGGCCAGCTTTATTGCTGACATGGATTTCAACTCTAATTTGAATAGTCCCCCTGAAGGATTCTGAGAGGGTTTCTGGCATGTGTGTGTTGGTTGATATGATAATGAGGCTTGTAACATTCATTCATGATGCAGTTCAGGAAGACAATATACACAGTACCCCCCCCCCCCCCCCCAACCCTCCTCCACTACTCGCTGCTTTCCACTAACCCTAACCCTAACCCCTTACCTTTTTTTTCTAACCCCTCTGCCACCAACCCCCCCCCCCCCCTTTTTTTTTTTCTTTAGTCTAATATCATAATTGTGAATGGACAGTTCTCTCAAGTGATGTTCACATTCTCTCTCTCTCTCTCTCTCTCTCTCTCTCTCTCTCTCTCTCTCTCTCTCTCACATAACACACACACACACACACACACACACACACACACACACACACACACACACACACACACACTCATACACACATCAGACACACAACATACACACACATACGGCACTTGTTAGTATAGGCAAACACAGTGTTCACCAAGTGAAAGTACAGTAAAAAGCAAATTCATGATGCTTACTGCTAACAACTGGTTAAAACTGCATGACAGCTCCGAGCTGTTACCTTAAAAGTTTGTCTCATGTTCTTGTGTTTTGTCCCCTCATTTTAAGCTGCATGACAGCTCCGAGCTGTTACCTTAAAAGTTTGTCTCGTGCGTTTTGTCCCCTCATTTTAAGCTGCATGACAGCTCTGAGCTGTTACCTTAAAAGTTTGTCTCTTGCATTTTGTCCCCTCATTTTAAGCTGCATGACAGCTCTGAGCTGTTACCTTAAAAGTTTGTCTCTTGCGTTTTGTCCCCTCATTTTAAGCTGCATGACAGCTCTGAGCTGTTACCTTAAAAGTTTGTCTCTTGTGTTTTGTCCCCTCATTTTAAGCTGCATGACAGCTCCGAGCTGTTACCTTAAAAGTTTGTCTCATGCTCTTGTGTTTTGTCCCCTCATTTTAAGCTGCCATGTGACGTGTCCCATGATGATTGAAAAACAATCAAAAACTCTGTGCAATAATCAAAATACAAGTAAACTGCCAGCGTTATGTGAGGTAAGGAAGTCTGTGTAAAAGATAAATACAAGTAAACTGCCAGCGTTATGTGAGGTAAGGAAGTCTGTGTAAAAGATAAATACAAGTAAACTGCCAGCGTTATGTGAGGTAAGGAAGTCTGTGTAAAAGATAAATACAAGTAAACTGCCAGCGTTATGTGAGGTAAGGAAGTCTGTGTAAAAGATAAATACAAGTAAACTGCCAGCGTTATGTGAGGTAAGGAAGTCTGTGTAAAAGATAAATACAAGTAAACTGCCAGCGTTATGTGAGGTAAGGAAGTCTGTGTAAAAGATAAATACAAGTAAACTGCCAGCGTTATGTGAGGTAAGGAAGTCTGTGTAAAAGATAAATACAAGTAAACTGCCAGCGTTATGTGAGGTAAGGAAGTCTGTGTAAAAGATAAATCAGAAACCTCACTTTGTCCTGATCCTCCCATCTCTAATCCCATGAATATACATAGTCTTCTGACTATCTCTTCCAGTGACATGCATTCCCCCCCCCCCAACACCCTCCCCCCTTCCCCAACACAACATAAGACCTCACCACCCCCACACCACACCACATGCACACGCTCACGCCCACACACAACACAACACACACACACACACACACATCCACAACACCAGCACACGCACCACACACACACACACAGCACACCACACACACACACCCCACACACACACACCACAACACACACACTCCCTCTCTCTCTCTCTCTCTCTCTCTCTCTCTCTCTCTCTCTCTCTCTCTGTCTCACGCACAGAGTACATGAAAAAATAGATGAATAAAAGACTAAATGAATAAATAAGTAAATTAAGAATGAAAAAAGCACAAAGAAAAAAACTTGATCAGTAGAAAGGTAAATTGGTATGTGAATGAAGCATTCAAATCAGTGGATAAATGGCTGATGACAACAGATTGACAGAATAAATATTATAATAAAGTACTATAGTCTATGTGGTTGAAGACATCCTCATGGAAATGTTGAAAAACCAGACTGTTGCACCGTAATCTGAAAATGGACAGACACACACACACACGCTTGCACACACACACGCATTCATGCACGCACATGCGCGCACGCGCGCACACACACACACACACACACACACACACACACACACACACACACACACACACACACACATCAGAGAATGGGAATGATGACTTCATGATTTAGCTCTTATTTTCCAAATTTTGAACAAAATCCCCAGCCCCCTCCCCCTCTCCCAACCACACCCCATCTCCCAGTGATGATTGTGCTTACATGTGCCATGTGGATGTGACTGATTTTGATAGTTACTTAGACATTATGATTTGAAGCAATGAACTATTTTGCTGTATTTCTGTGGCTAGAGTGTATGTGTCTTTCAGAGGAAGTATAACTTTAGTGTGCCATCTTCAGATCCGATTTGCGTTGATGTGTTGAAAGTTTGGACCATATCTCCTTGTTTACCAACGGCATAACTAATTTTGCAGTATTTTCCGGTCGATTGTAAGCCTCAGGTTTCACCTTCTGGACCTATTCACTCAACTTTCAGCTAAAACGCCTATTGACTATTGTTGCCAAACCATCACTGACCTTTGAACCTAGCATTTCTTTTCCAATGAGCTCTTGTTTGATTTCATCGATCAACTGAGAGTTGTCTCTCTTAGTGGTGCTAGAGGTGGAACTACACTCATTTCCCTCAGTCAGTGCCTTTTCACACTGCTGTAGATCTTTCTTAGTGGTGCTAGAGGTGGAACTACACTCATTTCCCTCAGTCAGTGCCTTTTCACAGCTAGATCTTCAGGTGCTAGTGAACCTCACTCTGGCTCCACTCATCAGCTGCTTTTACAGCTTAGGACCTAGGGGAAGGTGGAACTACACTCATTTCCTCAGTCAGTGCCTTTTCACACTGCTGTAGATCTTTCTTAGTGGTGCTAGAGGTGGAACTACACTCATTTCCCTCAGTCAGCGCCTTTTCACACTGCTTGTAGCGCACCTTTTACCACTGCTGTAGATCTTTCTTTCTTAGTGGTGCTAGAGGTGGAACTACACTCATGTCCCTCAGTCAGTGCTTTTTCACACTGCTGTAGATCCAGCTGTTCTTGATCCTCTTGTTAAACGAGGACATCGCGTTCATCATATTCAGTGTCAGAGTCGTTTCCGCTCATGTCTCTGGCATTGAGTTTACATATTAAGGAAGTTATCAAAAGAGTTTCAAATTCATTGAACCTCTTTTCCCATGTCACATCCAAACTTTGAGCCCCTCCGGGGGTTGCAACCTTGCCGTGGTCGGAGGGCTTGCGTGGTCCTGTGATCCCTTAGGCTTTGCTGGCGGGGGCATCAATACTTGAAAATAGGCTGTTTTTTTTTTAAATGCTTCTAGGCCTGAAAAGTCAGGATGCTGTCTGGCCTAAGCACAACGTGATAAGGAGTTGATGCCCCTGGTAGGGCTTCCCATGTCAGATAGGCTAAGGGTGAGGATCCTGACTAATAGTAACCCGCCTTTCTCATTTTCTTGTTTTCTGCCTTTCTTATTTGGATCTTTTCTATCTTCGTCTCCCCTTCAAGTCTTCTTTTCCACGCTCTTTTTCTCTCGGTGGTCTTCTTAAGATCCGCCGTGTTTGCCGTGCGGTGCGACCTGTGATGGAGGGGGATGAGAATCCTGGTGATTGAGAGGGCCAGCGCCCTCAACACATCACTTTGGCTCAGACTTCTCCTAGACAGGAGGCACACTCTGGCCCGGGTGTATTAATCGGTTTCCCCTTCATGGGGTTGGGTCAAAACAGGCAGTTCTCCGGCTGGCCAAGGTAACCCCTGCAGTGCTCAGCTCTCTGTTCCCGGGAGTTGGGCATGATCAGGGGGGATAGGGTTGGTAGGTTTCTGTCTGTTGTATATCTCTCCTGAAACCTGGAAGGGGTCAAGACAATGACTTCTTGGCCCTGGCCCCTTAGTTGGACTCCATGGTGGGTGGGTAAGGGAGAGATGAAATTTTACCCTTCTAAATATGGCTTCTTCACCAAACAATCCTCCCCCCAAAAAAGAAAAGTGAATTTAATTTCACGAAGGAAATCGCAGGAGTCTGATGCAGACTCAGATTCCGATATAGAAACAAGGAAGATGTCAGGATTTTGGTCCTCTTGGCAATAATGGAAAGCACGGAGCAGGACAAACCAATTTCTGCACTAAGCCCGTTTGCAATACAGACGGGCTTCCAAGGTATTGCAGGAGACCCACAGTCCATAAAACGACTCCGAAATGGTACGTTTCTTATCCAGTGCAAGACTAAGAAACAATCAGAGCAGCTACTGAAAGCTACAAAGCTGGTAGACAGAGAGATCCGGTTGACTCCCCATAAACAGCTGAATTCCTCTAAGGGAGTCATTCGATGCCCAGATCTTAGAGGTGTCTCAGAGGCAGAGATCAAGGCGGAACTTGCATCCCAGGGTGTGACAGAGGTGCATAGGGTGACAGTTAAAAAAGGTGCAGAAAGAGTGCCCACCAACACCCTCTTTCTGTCATTCTGCAACCCTTTGTTACCTCCGGCCATCAAAGTAGGATACTTAAATGTCTGTGTGCAAATGTATGTTCCGTCTCCAATGCGATGTTTCAAATGCCAGAAATTTGGATATGTCAGAGATCGCTGTTCTGGGGAGGAGGTGTGCGGTGTTTGCTGCAAGGCAACCCATGATGGGCCGTGTAAAGATCCAGCTCATTGTGCGAACTGCGGTGGGACCACCCCTCCTCTTCACGCAACTGCCCTGTTTGGATTCAGGAGTCCACCATCCAAAGAGTGAAAACTGAAAAGAAAATCTCGTTTTTTTGAGGCATGCAAACAGGTTGTTGGCAGTCAGACGTCAACAGTGTCTTCCTATGCTTCGGCAATAAAGACAGTTTCCACCCGTTCAGTCTGCTGCCAGACTGATGAATTTATTTTCACCAAGACGTTGCAAGGAAGAGTGTTACGCTCTGGTGGAAGCAAGTCCACCACCTCCCAACCCAAAGTGGGTGCCCCTGGTGGAAGGCAAAAAATCCGCTACCCCTCAGACTGCCCAGCAGTCTACTCCATCTGCTGCTGGGCAGATTAAAAAGCCAGCCCTCCCACCTTGAACTTCCTTGGGCAGTGCCCGTGTGGGCAAGGGGTTCAACCGAGTGTGGAGATGGTGGAGATGAGAAAAAAAACCTCCACCATATCCAAAATCCAGGCCTTCTTTACCTGTGGGCAAGTCTGCCAGCATGTCTGAGGACCCAAATAGTCCAGTCCAGCTGACTAATACATTCGCTCCATTGGATGCAGACAATGACTCGGAGATGACCTGATTTCTCTCCCATTCATCCTCTGCACCATGGACAGTAAAATAATCCATTGGAATATCCGTGGCCTAAATTCAAATTTTGAGGAGCTGCAGCTTCTGTGTCGAACTATACAACCTTACATTGTGGCTCTTCAGGAAACTAAAATTCAAAGCCAGAAGACCTTCACTCTTTCTGGCTTTAATATTCTTTCCAAGCCTGCACAACCATCCATATTGGGACTATCGGGCGATGTTGCCCTTCTTTTACATAAAACTTTGCTGTTTAGTCCTGTCGCTCTGACTACCCCCCTTCAGGCTGTAGCTGCGAGAGTCACTCTCCACAAGACTGTTACAATTTGCTCACTATATGATATCTGCCACCTTCTGTCCCGGTTTGTGGTCAGGACCATGTCAGTCTGATCGGAGAACTTCCTCGACCTTTTTTGCTGTTGAGTGACTTTAATGGACACAGTCCTCTTTGGGGTAGTGCCAGTTCGTCATCCAGAGGTCTGCTTCTTGAGGTGTCCTTTCTGACTTTGATTTTTGTTGTCTGAACGATGGATCTCCAACTTACCTCCACTCTTCCACAGGTTCACATTCGTGTTTAAATTTGTCGATTTGTGACCCCTCGCTGGTCCTGGACTATGAGTGGTCTGTCCATGACGATCTGCACGGAAGTGACCATTTCCCTGTTCTTTTACAACCCGTATTAACTGAAACCGCCTCTGTCTCACAACATCTTAATTATAAGAAGGCAAACTGGAATCTTTTTGCCACCAATATTTCAAAAGAATTCCAGGAAATTGATTTTCTTCAGAGTCCAGACCAGCAGAATCTCTGACCAATACTGTGACAAACTGTGCTAAAACCTGTATTCCAATGTCTTCCGATAAACTCCAACTGCCCAAAACACCCTGGTTTAATTCTGACTGCCAACAAATCTCAAAAGTACGCAAACGGGCTCAGCGTCGGGTATACCAACGACCTTCAGGTCCCAATGCTCGAGCCCATCAGAAACTCCATGCCAAATCAAGACACACTTTCAAAATCAGTAAACGTCAGTCTTGGAAAAACTTCTGCTCCGGGCTGACATCTAAAACTTCAAAGAAAAAAAGTCTGGAATCATCAGAAAAATCAAAGGGAAGAACACCAACCCCTCCATTCATCACCTGAAACTTGCCAATGCTCTGATCACTGACAAACAAGCTGTTGCCAATCTGTTGGCCTCCACCATCCAACAGAACCTCATCTTCAAATCTGCAGCCATTTTTAACAAACAAAGAAATCGGCGAGAAATCTTCATACAATTTCACATCAGACAACTCTGAGGCCTACAATCTTCCTTTTTCAATCAATGAACTGAAAACAGCTTTGCAAACCTGCACTGATTCTGCCCCTGGTCTGGATGATATTCATTATCAGGTTTTGAAACATTTTCCAGAAAGCTGTCTCCAGACCCTTCTTAAAGTATACAACCATATCTGGACCACAGGGTGCTTTCCGCCTCCTGGCGGAAAACCCTGATCATTCAATACCTAAGCCTGGAAAGGACCTTACCAACCCTTCAAACTATCGTCCAATAGCTCTGACCAGCTGCCTCGTAAGCTGATGGAAAAGATGGTCAACTCCCGTCTGATGTGGAAGCTGGAAACCGATGGCCTTTTGGCCAGTGAACAGTGCGGGTTCCGGAAGTACCACTTGACAGTTGACCATCTAATCCGTCTGGAAACCACCATCCGCAACGCCTTTGTCAATAAGCAGCATGTGGCGCTATCTTTTTTGACCTAGAAAAAGCGTATGACACCACGTGGAAATCAGGAGTCCTTATGACCTGCACAGAACCTGCACAGACTTGGTTTTCGTGGTCACCTGCCTCTGTTTATTCAAAACTTTCTGGCTGATCACAGTTCCAGGTGCGTGTTGGCACCACACTCTCTGACATCCATGGGCAGGAGTTGGGTGTCACTCAAGGGAGCATCCTTTCTCCTGCCCTTTTCAGCATTAAAATCAACGACATTGTCAAATCGGTAAGCCAGGGTTCTGAGTCCTCTGTTCGTTGACGACTTCACGCTGTATGCAGTTGGAGCTTCTTACGCCAGCGTACAGCGTCGACTCCAACTTTGTGTCAACAGGATCCAACAGTGGGCCGAGGAAAATGGGTTTACCTTCTCACGTACCAAAACTCAGTCAATCCATTTTCACAATTTTCATCAATTTTTTGCTGATCCTGAAATTCGTCTGGACAAGTCCACCATTCCAGCTGTAAAAGAAGCAAATTCCTGGAGTTATTTTTGATCAAAAGCTCAACTTTCTCAGCCACATTAAAAATCTCAAAACTTCTTGCCAGAAAGCTCTGAATATTCTGCGAGTCGTAGCACACACTGACTGGGGCGCTGATAAGAAAACTTTGCTGCACCTCTACAGAGCCTTGGTCCGTTCCAAACTGGACTATGGTTGTGCTGTGTATGGCTCTGCAAGACCGTCTTACCTAAAACCTTGGACCCTATCCACCATCAAAGGCTTCGTCTCTGTCTTGGAGCATTCCGCACCACCCCTGTGTACAGCCTGTACGCAGAGGCAGGTGAACCCTCACTGTTCAACCGCAGGCTGAAAATGTCTCTGAATTACTATATCAGACTGTTCTCGGAACCGGAGAATCCTGCCTATGACTTGTCTTTGACCCCCAGCTTCAAAGCAAATTCGAAAACAACCCTAACTGTATTCCGCCGTTTGGTCTTTGTATGCAGCCTCACGTGCAGAATGCAGGTCTAGACCTAGGAGTTGTGTCGATTTTTCCAAGTTTCCAGATCAGCCTCCATGGACCTTTTTCACACCAGAGATTCGTTTTGATCTTGCAGCTTTTCGTAAAGAGTCTACCAGCTCTCTGGCATACAAGGCATTGTATGCTGACCTCTGTTCAAAATTCCCATCTTATCAGAAAATTTTCACTGACGGTTCCAAGTCTGAAGATGGAGTGGCCTGTGCAGCCTATTGCCCTGGTGCTCCTCAAATACTGTTAGAACAATTCCTCCAGATGCTTCTGTGTATTCCGCTGAACTTACTGCTCTGGTTCTTGCATTGAAGATAATCTCACAATCTAAGAAGAGGGACTTTCTGGTTCTGTCAGATTCACTGTCGGCTTTGGAGGCCATAGCTGGCCGCAACCTTCAGCATCCAGAACTTTTACACTTCTTTGAACTTTTTACCAAGTTGAAAGTGGAGGGTTACAACATTATTCTGGCTTGGATTCCTGGTCATGTTGGCATCGGAGGGAACGAAATGGTTGATCGTTTGGCCAAGAATGCCACAACAGACAAATTGTCCAACATATATATCCCCTGCTCAGATCTGAAACCCAAATTAACGATTATGTCAGAGACCTCTGGCAGGAGGATTGGAATACACAGACGGATAACAAACTCTTTCAGATCCATCCAAACTTTAAGGAGTTCCTCTCATCTATGTCTGGTGATCGTAAGGAAGAAACAGTTCTGTGCCGGCTGCACACCGGCCATTCGTATTTTACCCATTCATACCTTTTCAAGAGTGAAGAAGCTCCGTGGTGCGTTCCATGTCATGTGCCACTCACATGAAAGCATATTCTTTTAGAGTGTTGGGACTTGCATGATGTGAGACACAAACATTTTACAGCAGATTCCATGAAAACCTTGTTCAGAGATGTCCCGCCTGACGTGATCTTTGAGTTTCATCTGATTTAAGATTTTATGGAAGAAAGTTTTTAACGAAGTTTCTGGTGCGTTTCTAGAAGATGTCATTTAAAGAGATGTGTGAAAGGTTGTTTTTTGGTTTTTTTTTTTTTTTTTTTTTTAAATGACTTGTAGTTGATGTTAACATGGTGACAGCCCTGATGTGGCAATGAATGACTTGTAGTTGATTTTAACATGGTGACAGCCCTGATGTGGCAATGAATGACTTGTGAGTTGATTTTAACATGGTGACAGCCCTGATGTGGCAATGAATGACTTGTCAGTTGATGTTAACATGGTGACAGCCCTGATGTGGCAATGAATGACTTGTCAGTTGATTGTTAACATGGTGACAGCCCTGATGTGGCAATGAATGACTTGTCAGTTGATTTTAACATGGTGACAGCCCTGATGTGGCAATGAATGACTTGTCAGTTGATGTTAACATGGTGACAGCCCTGATGTGGCAATGAATGACTTGTCAGTTGATTTAACATGGTGACAGCCCTGATTGCATGAGACTTAGTTGCAGTTACATGGTGACAGCCTGATGGCAATGAATGATTTCGTTGATTTAACCATGCACACCTGATTGCAGCTACATACTTGATAGCCTTGTCTCCACTGTTCCCTCCAGTTTGGAATCTCTCTCAGTCCTTACTTTCAGCGGAGGCCGTTTCATCTTTGATCATGTGAGGCCATGGTGCACAGACTTGGTACCGGTATGGGCTGAAAGCCGGCAATTACGATATTGTTGATCTGAGCAGCAACACGAAATCTGGCTAATAAAAAGTCACCGAAAGGACCCAGCTTTGCTGTCTTTAACCAATGAAGTTAAAAAAGAATATAAAGGAATGGAGTGACCTCATGAAATGATGATTTCTCTTTTTGGCGGAAAAAGCACTTGTCTTGTCTCTGGCATGATACAAGCATCACTGGCTAGATGCACACACATCACATCTCACATCATTATGAATGACCGACCGCTAGATGAATAATAATTTCATTTGATAGGCCCACAGACCCTGTTAGTTCAGAGGTGCTAGTTTAACATGACTTAGTTGCTGCTGCTGTTGTTATTGTTGTTGTTGTTTTAGGATAGTTCCACCAAAAATGCTTTTTTTTTTCACCTTATAGAAATGATTTTGCTGGTGCCTCCCTCTTTTCTGTCAGCTGATTAATGTAAGAAAAGCAAGAAGCAGAGCACAAATGAAAATGCCTGCCACAATCACATCAACTAGATGTGTGTTGAAGGACTTGCGAGTCAGTGTGCAGGTTGTGATAATGCTGCATTCTTTAAATCGAATCCAGCTCTTCACAGAGCTTTTCTGGCATGTGCTGGTGGACTGATGTGTGTAGTGTGACTGATGAGTATAATTGGCGAATGATGTGTACATTGTGACTGGTGTGTGTACTATGATTCAATTCAATTCTTTGAATTGAATCCATCTGTGCACAGTGTTTTTCTGGTATGTGCTGGTGGACTGATGTGTGTATTGTAACTGATGTGTGTAGTTGTGACTGATGTGTGTTTGTGACTGATGTGTATATTGTAACTGATGTGTGTATTGTAACTGATGTGTGTATTGTAACTGATGTGTGTAATGTGACTGATGTGTTATGTGACTGATGTGTGTAGTGTGACTGATGTGTGTATTGTGACTGATTGTGACTGTGACTGATGTGTGTACTGTGATGGATGTGTGTACTGTGACGGATGTGTGTACTGTGACTGTGTGTACTGTGACGGATGTGTGTACTGTGACTGATGTGTGTATTGTGACTGATGTGTGTACTGTGACTGATGTGTTATGTGACTGATGTGTATATTGTGACTGATTGTGAACTGATGTGTGTATTGTGACTGTGTATTTGTGCTGATTGTGACTGATGTGTGTATTGTGACTGATGTGTGTACTGATGATGTGTTATTGTGACTGATGTGTGTATGTAACTGATGTACTGATGTTGATGTGATGATGTGTGACTGATGTGTGTATGTACTGTGATGATGTGTGTATTGTGACTGATGTGTGTATTGTGACTGATGTGTGTACTGTGACTGATGTGTGTTTGTGACTGATGTGTGTACTGTGACTGATGTGTGTTTTGTGAATGATGTGTGTGTTGTGACTGATGTTGCAAAGAGTCTACCAGCTCTCTGGCTTACAAGGCGTTGTATGCTGACCTCTGTTCGAAATTCCCATCCTATCAGAAAATTTTCACTGACGGTTCCAAGTCTGAAGATGGAGTGGCCTGTGCAGCCTATTGCCCTGGTGCTCCTTCTCAAATATTGTTGGAACATATTCCTTCAGATGCTTCTGTCTATTCTGCTGAACTTACTGCTCTGGTTCTGGCATTGAAGGTAAGCTCTCAATCAGCAAAGAAGGACTTTCTGGTTTTCTCAGATTCACTGTCACTGTCAGCTTTGGAGGCCATAGCTGGTCATTACCTTCAGCATCCCGAACTTTTACACTTTTTTAAACTTTTTACAAAGTTGAAAGCGGATGGTTACAACATTATTCTGGCTTGGGTGCCTGGTCATGTTGGCATTGGAGGGAATGAAATGGTTGATCATTTGGCCAAGAATGCCACAACAGAGAAACTGTCAAACACATCTATCCCCTGCTCAGATCTGAAACCCAAAATTAATGATTATGTCAGAGACCTCTGGCAGGAGGATTGGAATACACAGACGGATAACAAACTCTTTCAGATCCGTCCAAACCTTAAGGAGTTCCTCTCATCTATGTCTGGTGGTCGTAAGGAAGAAACAGTTCTGTGCCGGCTGCACACCGGCCATTGTATTTTACCCATTCATACCTTTTAAAGAGTGAAGAAGCTCCGTGGTGCATTCCATGTCATGTGCCACTCACAATGAAACATGTTCGTTTAAAGTGTTGGGACTTGCATGATGTGAGACACAAACATTTTACAGCAGATTCCATGAAAACCTTGTTCAGAGACGTTCGGCCTGATGCGATCTTTGAGTTCTTGAAAGAGATTAACATTTTTCATCGGATCTAAGTTTTTACAGTGGAAAGATTTTTAACAAACTTTCGGATGGGTTTTTCGTTGTATTTTAAAGAATTGTGTGAATGAATGACTTGTGAGTTGATTTTAACGTGGTGACAGCCTGATGTGGCCCTTTACGGTCGTCTAGCTATAAGCAACATTATCTTATCTTATGATGTGTATTGTGACTGATGTATGTATTGTGACTGATGTGTGTACTGACTGATGTGTGTATTGTGACTGATGTGTATTGTGACTGATGTGTGTATTGACTGATGTGTGTATTGTGACTGATGCATGTATTGCCACTGATGCGTGTATTGTACTGATTGTAACTGATGTGTGTATTGTGACTGATGTGTGTATTAACTGATGTGTGTATTGTGACGGGTGTGTGTATTGCCACTAATGCGTGTATTGTAACTGATGTGTGTATTGTACCTGATTGTAACTGATGCGTGTATTGTGACTGATGTGTGTATTGCACTGATGCGTGTATTGTAACTGATTGTAACTGATATGTGTATTGGCACTGATGCGTGTAATGGCACTGATGTGTGTATTGTCACTGATGCGTGTATTGTCACTGATGTGTGTATGTAATGATTGTAACTGATGTGTGTATTGTGACTGATGTGTGTATTGTGACTGATGTGTGTATTGTGATGATGTGTGTATTGTGATGGATGTGTGTATTGTGACTGATGTGTGTATTGTCACTGATGTGTGTTTGGGGCTGATGTGTGTGATTGGGGCTGATGTGTGTATTGGGGCTGATGTGTGTATTGTGACTGATGTGTGTATTGGGGCTGATGTGTGTATTGTGACTGATGTGTGTATTGGGGCTGATGTGTGTATTGTGACTGATGTGTGTATTGGAGGCTGATGTGTGTATTTGGGGCTGATGTGTGTATTGTAACTGATGTGTGTATTGGGGCTGATGTGTGTATTGGGGCTGATGTGTGTATTGTGACTGATGTGTGGTTGTAAGTGGTGTGTGTATTGTGACTGATGTGTGTATTGTGACTGATGTGTGTATTGTCACTGTACTGCACTCTTTGAATTGAATCCAGCTCTGCACCATGTTTCTGAGGCATATGCTAGTGAACTGATGTGGACGTTGTGATTCTGTTGCACAGGGGACCAGGGGACAGGGGAGCAGTCCCACTCCAGTCCTGGACCATCCAGGAGGTCCCATACTTCTCCTCGCTTCTCCCCCTATGCCCGGACGGGTAACGATGGTGCTGCCGGTCAGACGACCCGGGCCTCTAGGGTAGGTCCCCCGGCTGCTGCCATAGGTCTGTTAGGCGCAGACAGTCATGGAAACGACTCCAGCACACACAGCAGGCACGACCAGTCAGACAGCACTACGGAGTTTGTGAGTGCTTTGCAGTCCACTCCAACACACAGGCACACAAGCACACAGACAGACAGCACGGGGTTCACCTCGGCGCTAGAGGCCACCAGCCCTCTGCCCGATGATGAACCCCAGCCATCCACATCTACCGCTAGGTCCCCAGGGCAGCAGCCATGGCGGGTGCTTTCACCCGCCATTTCCCCTGTGCCTGTCTTGTCCTCCACTGTCATGTCTGAGTCTAATCATGACCAGGTTAGGGAGTGGAGGTAGAAGGGATGGAGGTGGTAGAGGAGTGGGAAGAGAGGGAGGAAGAAGATGCAGGAGGGAGGGAGGGAGGAGGGAGGGGGGTGGTAGATGTAGAGGGTGTGACAGACGCAGGGCAAGATAGGGAGGGGAGGGGGGTGGCAGTGTTAGGGCAGGATGTGGGAGGGTTAGGTCATCAGTCCCCACCTGCAGAAGATGCACCTGCACCACCTGTGGTTGTGGATGAGGGGGCAGACCATCAGCCCCCTCCACAGGCCCCACCAGACCACCAGTGGTTGTGGTAAGGGCGGCAGTCCATCAGCCCCCTCCACAGGCCCCACCAGTACCACCTGTGGTTGTGGTAAGGGCGGCAGTCCATCAGCCCCCTCACAGGCCCCACCAGTCCACCTGTGGTTGTGGTAAGGGCGGCAGTCCATCAGCCCCCTCCACAGGCCCCACCAGTGCCACCTGTGGTTGTGGTAAGGGCGGCAGTCCATCAGCCCCCTCCACAGGCCCAACCAATACCACCTGTGGTTGTGGTCCAGGGGGCAGTCCATCAGCCCCCTCCACGGCCCAACCAGTACCATACCTGTGGTTGTGGCCCGGGGGGCAGTCCATCAGCCCCCTCCACAGGCCCAACCAGTACCACCTGTAGTTGTGGTAGGGGGGGCAGCCCATCAGCCCCTCCACAGGCCCAGCCTGCTCCGGCAGTAGGAGAGCCGCTGTTGCGTCGCTCGGCCCGTGTCAGAAGGCCCCCTGACCGGTATCAGTCTATTGATTTCAGAACAGAGGCCTATTTAAGGCGCCAGGAACGGAACAGGAGGAGGAGGGCCCGGCGTTGATCGTCGCCTCCTGTTTCAGGCTACAAAATCTGCCCTGTTCCTGAGGTGGCCGTGAAGAAGAAACAGTCTTGTGCAGATGGTGGGGGTTGATGTAGGTCAGAGATAAGGTCAGGGTTAAGAGTTGTCATGTAGAGGGTATAGTGAACAAAGGGCAAATCTACAGTTCATAGCGTAGCTAACTTTAAAGGGATGGGAGTAGATAGTTTGTGTAGATAAAAACATTTAGTCTTTAAAGTATGTTTGTTTTGATGGTGTTGCTGTATTAACCTTGTTCTTATTGTATATTCAGTTCTGTAGTGTTTTGTCTCTTTATTTTGATGGGCACAGCAGTAATAGTTTTAGGAGCACTAGTATTGTAAATTTTTGTTGCTGGTAATAGTTGTGATACAATAATTATAATTTGATGTATTAAAAAAAATCTATGTATTAGTTTTGGTGCTGATAAGATCAAAGAACCAATGAAAAAGAAAAGGAAACTTTTTATATAGAATAGCCTAAAAAAAAGTAGATATGTTTATTCATGACCAGCAGCAACTATTAGATTGAAATTTGAAGTGGCATTTTGTAGGAAATGGCCCGGGCATTAGGTATAGGTTGAATATTAGGGTCAGGTAGGGATAGATCATGATAGGTAGTTCAGGTTAGCTCAGGGAGACCGGCAGCACCACATTTAAATTTTGTACATTTAAATTCTGTATTTGCTTTTTTTTCAAGTGACGTTATTGGTTTCTGTGTATTTGGCTTCTATGTATTTGCTCATCGCTTTTCTAGTGGACATGAAACATATTTGATTGTTAACCATTCTGTAATTTAAGATTCCTTTAATACTTACTTTCTTTCAGTTCATATTTTAGAAAATGTGTTGCTGTTTTCTTTCTTTCTGTCTTTAGTTTAACTTATTATTTCTGATGGGTTCAAGAATCTCGTTTATAAAATAGTATACACACTGATGTACACACACATGACACACACACACACACACCACACACACCACACACACACACACACACCACACACACACTCTCTCTCTCTCTCTCTCTTTCTTTCACTCACTCACACACCTCTCTCTCTCTCACACACACACAACACACACACACACACACACACACACACACACACACACACACTTTTTATCTGTCTGTCTGTCTCACACTGAACATGCTCTGAACACACAAGGCACACCACATCTTGGCACTGCACCTTCTCTCTCTGACCTTGTGACCATGTACACTCCCTCTGACTCGTTCTGACTTGCAACTTGTTCAGCAACACCATTTTATGGATGAGATGTTTACATACTTAGCTGTTCCTATACCACTATTAATGTTTCCACCCTTCATCTGAGTACTCCTGTTCTTGAAATCCATTCTGCTGTCCTTCTCACCTTCCTGGACATAACTTTTTTGTCTTGCCTGTCTCGCCTGTTCTCGCTTCACTTGTCACTAATGTCTCTTTCTGCTCTGTTTTCTAATTCCCTGACTGTTGCTGCCAAGGTTTCCCTTCCATAAGCTGGTGATTTTGAGGATGTGCCTTTCCCTTCCCAGGCCCACCTCTGCACGTCTGCATCTGACCCTGGCTACTAATTCTTATCACTGCCTTTCTTTGTATTTTGATTTTTTAAATCCACTGAATGTGTGTTACATTTTACCCCCACCACCATCACTTATCACCCCTAACCCTATGCGTCCACCCGTGTTACATTTTACCCCACCACCATCACTTATCACCCTACCCCTATGCGTCACCGTGTTACATTTACCCACCCATCACTTATCACCCCTAACCCTATGCGTCCACCGTGTTACATTTTACCCCCACCACCATCACTTATCACCCCTAACCCCTATGCGTCCACCCTTTCCCATTCTCACCTCCATAGTATACCCCACTGTTCTTCATAATGTTGTCTTCCCATTATCATAAACTCATATTTCTGCCCTGCAGTTAATCCACTGAATGTGTGTTACATTTCACCCCAACCACCATCACTTACCACCCTTAACCCCTATGTGTCCACCCTTTCCCATTCCCACCTCCATAGTATACCCCACTGTTGTTCATAATGTTGTCTTCCATTGTCGTTAATCAAACGATGCAAGAAAAAACTGTATAAATCACCGATGAAGATTTTATCATCGTTAATCGTACTCAAACCTCTAAAGGTCCTGTCTGGATGAAAACTGCCTTCCCATTTTTTTTTTTTTGTTTTTTTGTTTGTTATATCTCACACACACACCACACACACACACACACACACAACACAACACACCACACACACACACAACGTGCGCCCCGCAGCCGATGTGACGCGTAAAGAACTGGCCGTCTCAAGAGCACCCAGTTATTTTGAAGTCCTTCTACTCAAAAAGCCAAGCCACAGCTAATTTGCTTGATCACTTTTTTCCACCAAGAAGCCTTTTCTCGGAAAACCCGAACTTGCTGCTTATAGCGCAGCGAAAAAAAAATTCAGCTTGTTGCGTGTTTGCAAAGACGCCCACCTTCATGAGTTTAGGAAGCATGCGTTTCGAGTTGTAAACAGGCCCTTGACCCCCCCCCCTCCTCTCTTCTCCTCTCCCCTCTCTCTCTCTCTCTCTGGAGGCAGATACGATAGTTCCAAGCCAGAATTGCAAACGATGTCCTAGAGAGAGGGAAAGGGGGGGGGGGGGGGGGGGGGGGTTCTTCTATGTCGACTTCTTTTTCCCAACGACAGTTTGTTTCCTAAAACTTTGATTAAATTAATGTAACCAACGCGAGCATATTCGCACCAAGACCAATAACAGCACGCGTGCGCGTTGTGCCCACAACACACACACACCACACACACACAACACACACACCTGACTGAAACTTAAAGTCGATGGGCACGCTCTCTCATCTCTCTCTCTCTCTCCTCTCTCTCTCTCCCCCTTTTCTCTCTCTCTCTCCAGTACATCGTTTGCTATCTTTGGCCTGGAACTATCGTATCTGTCTCCAGCGACCCCACACTACCCAGTCATACTATTCTACGTCTGCTCTTCGTTTAACTCTTGTATCTCTCAAACCCAGCCTGTTAGCTCATACTTTTTTTTTCCCAAAAAAACGGCTAACACCAGTGTGTGGTGTGTGTGTGTGTGTGTGTGGTGTGTGTGTTTGTGTGTGTGTGTGTGTGTGTGTTGAGGGGTGAGCTATGCAGCACGGGAAATTGCGAATGCTTGGGATCCCCCGACATTCCCTGCTGATGAAAACCGTAAATTCTCCAAAAATAGTTGTTGCGCCGTCGGCTGTTTGGTCCGTCATTTCAGTCAGTCTAATGACAATTTTTTTAAAAATGTTTACATATCTTCTTTCACACTGTTGCTTCTCCTTTCCTTCATCACAACATCAGTCAGTCTAATGAAAATTTTAAAAAAAAAAAATTTTTTACATATCTTCTTCACACTGTTGCTTCTCCTTCAACATCAGTCAGCCCTAATGACACTTTAAAAAAAGTTTACATA
This sequence comes from Conus canariensis, assembly GCA_033310375.1. Taxonomy (NCBI): domain Eukaryota; kingdom Metazoa; phylum Mollusca; class Gastropoda; order Neogastropoda; family Conidae; genus Conus; species Conus canariensis. The sequence continues at coordinate 25,148 of JAMYXO010001973.1, forward strand.
TCTTCTTCACACGTTGCTTTTTCCTCCTTCACACATCAGTCTGTTTCTTTTGGGGATTGCTATTCCTCCGATTCCACGCGGTTTATCTTGGACTCGTTTGCTTTCAGAGAACGTAATTTTTTCTGACATAGATTCTTCAACCTGTGCTCCCCGTTTTAGTTCATCATTCCTGTTACTACACAAAAGAAAAGTGACAAGGGAAGTTTCTCTTCCTGGTCTTTGGTGTATTTGCAAATCTGGTGGTGTTGGGGTGGCGGTCTCTCCCTAGCAAGCCCATAAATTATCCCCTCTCCTCTGTAACAAAAGCCAATAAATTTCACTGCCCTCTTCCTCTCTCCCCTCTCCTCTCTCTCAGTCTCTCTCTCTTCTCTCTCTCTCTCTCCTCTCCCCCCCAACCCACTCCCATGCCCGTTCAATCTTTTTTTTTCTTTCCATGGGGTCGTTTGCTCATTATTCGGGAAGACATGGGAAAATGGAGGTGAAGAGGTAGAATAATCTTTATCATCGACACACAGCATATAAATCAACGGTTCTGAACAGTAAAAGAACCAAGGGGACCCGGACGGCTCAGCGGTAAAGTGCACAAATCGTCGTCAGAAGCTAAAAGTTCGAATCCCCAACATTACAATTGCTAATTTTTGACGTCCATCTGAAGGTATTATTAGTGTGAATGTATAGCTGTGGTGTTGAGATTCCCCATCCCCACTCTCCTGGGATGGTTACAAACTGTCTGCCATATCACCTTGTGGGTGCAGACATCACACCGACTGCACTCGCATCACAGGAAACAGTTCCCAGTGCGATTTTTAGCTATAACAAGCAGTTCCAGCATGGACCACCTCAACAAAAAACTTTCAGCATGACCAAAAATTACGCTATTTTTGATTTGTCATCACAGTGCAAGTTTCGTTTTCCGACAGTTCAGAAAGCTAACGGCAGTGCTCTTTTTCCCCCCCCCCCCCCCCCCCCCCCCCCCCCTCCCCCCTACCCCCCCCCCCCCCCCCCCCCCCCTCCTCTCTCCTCTCTCCCCAAGTCCTCTCCTCAGTGCTGCTCACTTTCTCTTTTTA
>JAMYXO010001974.1:0-26210 GCA_033310375.1 Conus canariensis
ACCATCCCCTTTATGATGGAAATGAGGGACACTAAATGATAACACACTCATCGCAAGCAAACCATTGCAAACACAGCTGGCATGTACAAATGAATATTTTAAAAAATGGACAATCAAATAAGGGTTTTTCTCCACTACTTAATTAATAAATGCACACTTTTTCCTGAAAAGTAAGAATGTAATGGAAAGCACTCAACCTTATCACTTGCCCCCTAAAACCAAAAGAGAGTTTTGTTTTCTTTTGATATCAATTGCCTTTGACAATTTCGAAATACTCCCTACTCTTATCCTTGCCCAGTAAAACCAAAAGAGAGTTTTTTTTTTCTTTTGAATCAGATTTCCTTTGACTACATGGAAAGCACTCCATACTCTTACACATGCCCCAGTAAAACCAAAAAAGAGTTTTGTTTTTCTTTTGATATCAATTGCCTTTGACTACATGGTAAAGCACTCCATACTCTACACTTGCCCCAGTAAAACCAAAAGAGTTTTTGTTTTTCTTTTGATATCAGATTGCCTTTGACTACATGGAAAGCACTCCATACTCTTATCACTTGCCCCAGTAAAACCAAAAGAGAGTTTTGTTTTTCTTTGATATCAGATTGCCTTTGACTATTAGGAAAGTACTCCATACTCTTATCACTTGCCCCAGTAAAAACCAAAAGATTTTTGTTTTTCTTTTGATATCAGATTGCCATTGACTATATGAAAGCACTCCATACTCTTACACTCACCCTAGTAAAACCAAAAGAGAGTTTTGTTTCTCTTTTGATATCAGATTGGCCTTTGACTAAATGGAAAGCACTCCATACTCTTACACTCGCCCTAGTAAAACCAAAAGAGAGTTTTTGTTTCTCTTTTGATATCAGATTGCCTTTGACTATATGGAAAACACTCCATACTCTTACACTCGCCCTAGTAAAACCAAAAGAGAGTTTTTGTTTTCTTTTGATATCAGATTGCCTTTGACTAAATGGAAAGCACTCCATACTCTTACACTCGCCCTAGTAAAACCAAAAGAGAGTTTTGTTTCTCTTTGATATCAGATTGCCTTTGACTAAAATGGAAAGCACTCCATACTCTTACACTCGCCCTAGTAAAACCAAAAGAGAGTTTTGTTTTTCTTTTGTATCAGATTGCCTTTGACTAAATGGAAAGCACTCCATACTCTTACACTCGCCCTAGTAAAACCAAAAGAGAGTTTTGTTTTTCTTTTGATATCAGATTGCCTTTGACTACATGGGAAAACACTCCATACTCTTATCACTTGCCCCATAAAACCAAAAGAGAGTTTTGTTTTTCTTTTGATATCAGATTGCCTTTGACTATTTGGAAAGTACTACCATACTCTTATCACTTGCCCCATAAAACCAAAAGAGAGTTTTGTTTTTCTTTTAATATCAGATTGCCTTTGACTATATGGAAAGCACTCCATACTCTTACACTCACCCTAGTAAAACCAAAAGAGAGTTTTGTTTCTCTTTTGATATCAGATTGCCTTTGACTAAATGGAAAGCACTCCATACTCTTAAAACTCGCCCTAGAAAAACCAAAAGAGAGTTTTTTTCTCTTTTTATATCAGATTGCCTTGACTATATGGAAAGCACTCCATACTCTTACACTCGCCCCAGTTAAGTCCAAAGAGAGTTTTGTTTCTCTTTTGATGTCAGATTACCTTTGACTAAAATTCACTTAGTTTTCAAGACCCTTTGCTGTATTGTTTTAAAAACTTCTATACCCTCTCATTTTTTTGTGTGGTTTATATACAGACTTTTTACACATTTATTCCAGTTCATAATTTCAGACCTCTCATCTACATACAATATCTTAACTCTTTCATCCCTACAACCCGGGTTCTGGTGCAGAAACCCTACCTACCTTCCTGCAGCCGGGAAAACTGGGCAGCACAAAATTCCTCCTTTCCTTCCTGCAACCGGGAAAATTGGTTCTCGCAGAAGCGCTTGGAACTTCACGCATGTCGCGTCTTTCGTACACGCATGACTGGGTCGCTCGCGCGCAGTGTTTTAAATGGAATAGATCCCAGACGGCCCCTACTGTGGGGAAAAGTGGTCGCCGCTCTTTTCCCGGGTTTGGTTTGTACTCATACAGGCAGTTCTCACTTTACTCTTCTTTTTTTCTCTCTAAATCCAGAATGAAGGAATACTCGTTTTAAATAAGAATCTAGGAACAAGAGGAAGAAATGGTTCATAGAAAAGGGGAAAATGAAAGATTAATACCTGTCCCAAAAAGGCACGAAACATTGGCTGTTTGTTTTTGTCGGCACAAAAATTCTGGGTGAAATTTCGCACCCTCCAAAATCACCATCCCCACCTGTTTGAGGGGGCCGCCAGGCAAAGGTCCCGGGAAAAAAGTTTGCCCGCACCCTCCCGGGCAAGCCGATGTGGGAAAACAGCCGTCGACCGCCAAGGCAACATTCTGCGTTCTGGTCAGCCTGCCCGTAAACAGGCAGGTGGGTTTTTCTGGGTTTGTGTCAGCGCAGGGCTGGTTTAAATTAAGAGGGTAGGGTTCAGACCCTTAGGTTGTGTTGATCGCATCAGGGGTCATGTGATCTGTGTCGTGAAAATGAGGGGGTTATTTTTTAAAATAAGGGGCCCAGTTTGCAGTTTAATCATACGCATTGTTTGCTGTGAAACTAAACCCAAGCGAAACTGAAAGACTGAACAGAATATGAATTGTGTTTTAAAGCGCAAAAATGGGGGGGACTGTGGCCGAGAGGGGATTATAGGGGGAGGGGTAAAATTTCATCCTTTGCCATAAGTGAAAGTGACTTCAAATGAAATATGTGATATAAGCGCAGAGTGAAGGGGCTGCTATGTCAACATTTAAACCTAAGGTGAAAGTAGGTTGAACAGGAGATGATCGTGTATTCCTGCAAAAGGTGAAAGTAGTTAGGAGATAATCGTTTATTCCTGCAGGAATTTTTTGGGTTTAGTTTGCAGTTTCATGTACTCAGTCTTTGCCAACGGCATAAATGCATAGCGGGAAATTAGTCCAGACTTTATCACACATATGGGCTTTAGAAATTTTGAAACAAAAAAGACTGAACTTTGAAAAAAACCACACAAAATACCCTTATTTTTTGGGAAGGCCTTTTTAGTTGGAACCCGTTTAAGAGCTCTCCTTTGGGAGTATATTTAAATGATTTAATCATTTTTTCTTAAAAAAAATAAAGTCAGTGCCAATTGGCTTTAACTCTACAAAAAGCAACCACTAGAAACAGAGATACAAATCACTTGAAAAGTTTCTGATTTTTTTTGGTGATTTCAGACTGTTTGAAAAACTGAAGTGAGTCGTCATAATGACCTGAACCAGCCATTGATAAGTGCTGAGGGCAAACCCCTAGTCAAATGTGTGGCGTCATGTTTGAATTAGTGTCATGAACACACCAACAGTCTGAAGTAGTAGATCATTTCCAGCATCTTTAATTCAATTGCTGGGGCAGGGTTTTTTTGTTTTTTTTTCAACATTGAAGCAGGTAGATGGGGGGAATGGAAACCCTCTCTCTCTCCTCTCTCTCTCTCCCCTCTCTCTCTGTATAAAATACATATATAGTATATATATATATATATATAATTTTTTTTTCCCTTCCCTTATCTGGGCCACAAATTGACATTTCGGTAGATTATCATCAAATTTTCAGGTGATTAAAGGTAGAGTTTTAAAGATTTCAAAAGTTTTAAGAAGTAAATAAAGCAAGACAAACAAGCACTTAAAGATACCAAAACTTTGTTTTGCAGACAAAGAATATTCCCCTTCCCACCCACCCCCAAATCGTCCACTCCCCCACTCCTGAAAGGAAGTGTGCAAACCCGGGAAGCAGCTTTTACGAAGCAGGCAATGTACCTTAGTGTAAGGGGGTTGAGGGCCCCGCATACTACCCGTACTACAAATGTCAAGCCCCCCGTGAACTGTCGCTGTTTTGTTGTTGCGTTTTTGTTTTGTTTTGCTTTGGTTTACATCATCATAAATGGGTTTTTATAGACTGATACTTTCAGGTCTCTCAGAAGTTGGACCTGGGCAGCATTTCTCTTGGGTGGGTTTTATTATGCCCTCAGGTTGATACGGAATGGTTTTAAAAAATTCTACCGTCAGGGTTTCCAAAAACAATGTATTGGTTTTTTCCTGGGTCACGTTTTCCCTCTCTTTAGGAAATTTAGTTACAAATCATTAAAATCATTTCAGTAGTTTTAGTGTAATCGAGAAAATAGAGAGTGAAAATTGGGTTTCTGGTAACCTACACATGAACATGTTTTCTGTATCACACACACACACACACCATGCACCATACACACACACACATCCACTCAACCCGAGTAAGTGTGTTGTTGGTACATGAGAATTTGGTCACTTTTGCACAGGTGGACAGGTTTCTGCTGTCTTACCTGACCACTGGCCACCCTGGGTATACAAGATGTATGATGGGGGTTTAGTGTCATAAATGACTCAACGGACGTGTGGTGGTGTGTGTGGACGTGTGCGTGTGCTTGCATGCCATGTGTGAAGATTCTTTAAATCATTTAAAGGTGCTGACACACTTCTCATTCAAATCATTCCACTTTCAGGTTGTTTGTCCAGAATCAACAAAGGACTCCCCTCTACTTGGATTTTTCCTTTGTGCAATCTCATTGTGCCACAATTTCACCCCTGAAGCTCTCAAATATTTTTTTGACCTCATTTCTCATTATGCTGCATATACAGTATTGCTCCCCACAACAACCACTAACCCTCCCTCCTTCCTCCCCTCCCCTAATCACAACCTTCACCCCTTTTTCCCCCACCCTGTAATTCCAAATGTCCATCTGTTATTCTTAATTATCTTCCCATAAAACGACGCTTTCAAATACTGAACCAAACGCCCTCATGTTTGCCTGTTTTTACTACTGTGACAACAAAAATCTGAGGTAGAACAACTGATAACAATGAAGAAACTAAATCAACTTTTTGGGTTCAGGCATAATCATGACTGACATTATCAAAGCAAAACATTTCCATCACTCTACGGTTCTTGTTTTGCTCAGTCATGGGGAAAATCTTTGAGGAAAAGAAAAAGTATAACATTTAAAGAAAGGGTTTAAGATTAAACAGGGATGTTGATAAAGGTGAAACTGCAGTTTCATTTGCAAAATCCTTTGATGTGTGAAAGACCCAGATCCAAAATTTTTGTTCAAGAGAAAAGTTCACTTACTTTTTTTTTGGGAGGAGTGACAAACGCAGAATGTTAGTAGGCAAATTTTTTCAAAAGGGAAGAGAAGGTTACCACCGTCACTTTTTAAAGTATTCAATTTTTATCGCCATGGATGGTAATCTAAGGGACATTCGTCATTCTTTAAAGCATAGCGTGAATTTTTACATCTGTAAAAACAACACTGATAAATTTTGTACAAAATCTGTTAAAAATATGAAACGTCTAGCCACGTCTTCACTTGTGGATATTATTTTTTCTGTTGCCTGATTATTCTTCCGTTCTAGGATGGACTAAATATATTTGACAAAAGGAAAATTTATATTTTGTGCTTTGAAACGTCATGGATTAAAAAACTAAAAATCAAAAATCATAAAGGGAAATGTATAGCAGCAGAAATATCCCGATTCTTTCGTTTCTAGAATACTAGGGAAAACAAGCTTTTTGATTTTAAGCATAAAAACATGAGCCCTTTTGGATGCATGTACTGAAAGCATATAAGCATTCCATTTTAATGTAAAACCCAAAATTTGGGAATGAATTGCTTTCTGAACTGATTTTCTACAATGAAAATGAAAAAAATGGTAATGTAGTAATTAGATATAATAATCTGATAAGAAAAGGAGTAACAGTATAAAACATTTTTCTCAAGACAAATGGAGAATTCATGACTGAGGAATTTTCAACAAAACAACGGATGGAAGAATTTATTTGTCACAATTATGTATGATATTATATCGGCAGTTTAAAAAAATTTTAAAATGTGAATAAATTTAAATAAAATAAAAAAAAGGGGGACAATAACAGAGTTTTGGACATACCCCAAATGCATTAAGACATTTTATAAGGTATCAAAGATCAAAATTGCTGTTTTGAAATTTTAAAACAAGACAATTTTTAAACCTAATTGTTTGTTTGAATGGACACAAAATTTAAATGTTTGATATTCCTTGGAAAGAGTGTTCTTAAAATACATAAAAAGAAGATGTTAAATAAAGTGCTACAGACAAGAACTGTTCACCCAAAATTTTTGCAACAAGTTTTTTTTTTAAGTTCAATGGGGATATCTGTTACGGCAAACTGTTTCCAAGAATGAAGCAAGAGATTATTGAACATTCTCCTGGAGTTTTTAAATATTTAGGGTGTTATTTGAACCTCTTTGAAAAAAATATTCAATGAAAATTGAAAATGTTTTATTTTAAAAAATTTCATTTGAAGACTTTTTAATGGGGGTAACCATTTAATACAGATATATATTTGGGCTTTTTATAATGTTTGCCAAAAAGTATTACACAAATGATATTAGAAAAATAAACCCCCTAACTTTTAAAAAAAAATTTTAGAAGGGAGCTTAAAAAAGGGACAAGAAAAACAGTATAATGCGAATATTAACCCCTTTACTGCCCCAGTATATTTTGCCATTTTAAAAAACTGTCTGCCAAGGTAAATTTAGCTTTTTTTGGTAGGTTCAATAAAATGTTACTGTGCCTTATTTTTTTGACAACTCTCTGCTTTTTGCCTTTTTTTTTTTGTTTTGCATTTGTCTACAAATCTCCGTAAAATGACTTGATTATGTTGATAATTATATGCAAATTCACAAATAATAAATTATACAAAAATAGCTCATAGCTTTGTAAAGGAAAGAGAACCATAAAATCTAAGTCAAATGTCAAAAAATAAATAAACATGATTGGGTACTAAACCTACCCCAAAGGGTTTAAAATTATGCCCCCTTTTCTAGAAGAACTGGGGTTACCCCCATTTAACATACAGATTGTTACACAGAGGACATTTATTGACATATGAAACCAGGTGTTTGAAAATTTGTTGAGCAAACACCAAAAGGTATTTGCTGTGTTTAGTGGTTTTTATGGGGGGAAAATTTTTTGAAAAAAAAACCCCTCAAATTGAAAACAAAACAAAAACTGTTTAATTATTTTTAAATTAGTGTGAACCATCATTATTACCCCCAAAATAAATTTAGAATGATGTGAAATTGTAGACAAGGGTTATAAGGAAGTAATCCACAAAAAAAATCAAAGAAATAACTCAACAAATGGATGAGTAATGTAGATGTTACTGAACTTTAACCGTGAAAAGCATGATTTTTGCCCCTTTTACCAAAAACCATAGAACCCCCCAAATATGAGCAAAATTGTCATAAAGAACAAGATTCCTGGGATTTATATGACTGTCAGTGTTATGCTGAGGGTAAAATTTAAAATAGCAAGACCACTTTTTTCAGTGTTTTGACTCCATTCAATTTGGCGCAATATGTTTTGTGTATACTCAAACTGTTATTTTTTGTATAATTTTCATAATTTATGTGAATTTCTGCTATAGCTAATTATCAACATAATCAGTCATTTTGACAGGAGAGTGTAGACAAATGCATAACAACAAAACATGCAAAAAAGCAGAGAGATCAGTCAAGAAATAAGCGCACAGTAACCATTTTATTGAAACCTACCCAAAAAAAGCAAAATTTTACTCTTGGCAGACAGATTTTCAAATGTGCTATATATACTGTGGCAGTGAAGGGGTTAATATCGCATTATACTGTTTTATCTTGTACCTTTTATTCAGCTGCTTCTGAAAGATAGTTAAGTTAGGAGGTATTTTTCTAATATACATTTGTGTATATACTGTTTGGCAAACATTATAATAAAGTCCAATATACTATCTGTATTAATATGGTTATCCACATTAAAAAGTACCAGTTCACATGAAATCTTTAAATCATAAACATTTTCAAAATTTTACATTGAATATTTTTTTTCCAAAGAGGTTCAAAAACATCTAATATATTTACAACTCCAGAGAGAATGTTCAATAATCTCTTGCTTCATTACATAGGAACAGGGTTTGCCGTAACAGATATCCCCATTGCACTTAAAATAAAACTTGTTGCAATAATTCTGTGAACAGTTCTAGTCTTAGCCACTTTCATCTAACATCTCAGTTTTATGTATTTTAAAGAACACCTCTTTCCAAGGAATATCAACATTTAAATTTTGTGTCCATTTCAAACAACAATTAGTCTGACATTGTCTTGTGTTAAAATTTCATACAGCAATTTTGATCCTTTTGATACCTTATAAAATATGTCTTAATGCATTTGGTATGTCCAAAACTCTGTTATTGTCCGTATTTCATTTTATTCCACTATTCTAATATATTCTTTAACTGCCGATATAATATCATACATAAATTGTGACAAAATCAAAACTTCCATCCGTGATTTGTTGAAAATTCCTCAAATGATCATGAATTCTCCATTTGTCTTGAGAAAATGTTTTATACTGTATACTCCTTTTCTTATCAGATTATTATATCTAATTACTACATTACCAATTTTTAACATTTTCATTGTAGAAAATCATTCAGAAAGCAATTCATTCCAATTTTGGGTTTTACATTAAAATGGAACAGCTATAAGCTTTCAGTACATGCATCCAAAAGGTGCTCATGTTTTTATGCTTAAAATCAAAAGCTGTTCCATAGTATTCTAGAAACGAAAAGAATCGGGCATATTTCTGCTGCTATACATTTCATTTATGATTTGTGATTTTCGATTTTTTAATCCATGACAGTTTCAAAGCACAGATATATTTCCTTATGTCAAGTATATTTAGTTTCCCTCCTAGAACGGAAGAATAATCAGGCAACAGATAAATAATAATCCACAAGTGCAAGACGTGGCTAGACGTACATATTTCATACAGATATGTACAAGATTTTCTCAGTGTTGTTTTGTCAAATGTAAAATTCACGCTCATGCTTTAAAGAATGACAGAATGTCCCTTCAGATTACCATCCATGCGATCAAACATTGCATACATAAAAAAATGACGGTGCTAACCTTCTCATCCCTTTTGAAAAACTTTGCCTACTAACATTCTGCAGTTTGTCACTCCTCCCAACAAAAAAAGTAAGTGAACTTTTCTCTTGAACAACATTTTGGATCTGGGTCTTTCACACATCAAAGGATTTTGCAAATGAAACTGCAGTTTCACCTTGATCACATCCCTGTATAATCTTCACCCTTTCTTTAAATGTTATACTTTTTCTTTTCCTCAAAGATTTCCCCATGACTGAGCAAAACAAGAACCGTAGAGTGATGGAAATGTTTTGCTTTGATAATGTCAGCTCATGATATTATGCTGAACCACATAGTTGATCAGTTTTCTTCATTGTTATCAGTTGTTCTACCTCCAGATTTGTGTGTCACAGTAGTAAAAGCAGGCAAACATGAGGCCGTTTGTTCAGTATTGAAAAGCGTCGTTGATGGGAAGATACTTAAGAATAACAGACTGACATGGACATTACAGGGTGGGAATGGGGTGAAGGTTGCTGATTAGGTGAGGGGAGGAAGGAGGGAGGGTTAGTGGTTGCTTGTGGGGAGCACTACTGTAATATCGCAGCATAATGAGAAATGAGCGTCAAAAGATATTTGAGAGCTTTCAGGAGTGAGTTGTGGCACAATGAGATTGCACACGGAAAATCCAATGTAGAGGGAGTCCTTTGTTGATTCTGGACAGCAACCTGATGTGGAATGATATGAATGAGAAGTGTGTCAGCACCTAACATGATCAAAGAATCTTCACACATGGCATGCAAGCACACGCACACTACACACACACACACAACACGTCCGTGAGTCATTTATGACACTCACCGCATCATACATCTTGTATACCCAGGGTGGCCAGTGAGTCAGTAAGCAGCAGAAAACCTGTCCACCTGTGCAATAAGTGACCAATTCTCATGTACACAACAACACACATACTCTGTTGAGTGCGAGTGTGTGTGTGTATGCGTGCATGCGTGTGTGTGTGTGTGTGATACAGCAAACATGTTCATGTGTAGGTTACTCCAGAAACCCAATTTTCACTCTCTATTTTCTCAGATTACACTAAAACTACTGAAATGATTTTAACTGATTTGTAACTAAATTTCCTCAAGAGATGAACGTGACCCAGGAACAAACCAATCACATTGTGTGAAACCTGTCGGTAGAAATGTTTCAAACCATTCCGTATCAACCCTGAGGAGCATAATCCAACCAAGCCAAGAGCAAATGCTGCCCAGTCACAACTTCTGAAGACCTGAAAGTATCATCCTATAGAACCTCATTTATATGATGTAAAACAAAGCAAAACAAAACAACAACGACAACAACAAAACAGCGACAGTTCACAGGGCTTGACATTTGTAGTACGGGTAGTATGCAAGGGCCTCAACTCCTGTACACTAAAGCTACATTGCCTGCATCGTAAAAGCTGCTTCCCAGTTTGCACACTTCCTTTTCAGGAGTGGGGGAGTGGACGAGTGGGGGTGGTGGGAAGGGGAATATTCTTTGTCTGCAAACAAAGTTTTAGGTATCTTTAAGTGCTTGATGTCTCTGCTTTAGTACTTCTTAAACTTTTGAAATCATATACCTCTACCTTTAATCACCTGAAAATTTGATGATAATCTACCGAAATGTCAACTTGTGGACAGATAAGGGAAGAGAAAAAAAATTATATATATATATATATATACCTATATATGTATGTATACAGAGAGAGAGAGAGAGAGAGAGAGAGAGAGAGAGAGAGATCCCATTCCTCCATCTACACCTGCTCTCAATGTTGAAAAAAAAACCAAAAAAACCCTGGCACAGCAATTGAATTAAAGATGCTGGAAATGATCTACTACTTCAGACTGTTGGTGTGTTCATGCCACTAATTCAAACATGACGCACAACACTTTGACTAGCGATGCCCATCACGCACATATCAATCGGCTGGTTTTCAGGTCATTATGACGACTCACTTTCAGTATTTCAAACAGTCTGAAATCACCTAAAAAATCAGAAACTTTTCAAGTGATTTGTATCCTCTGTTTCTAGTGGTTGCTGTGTAGAGTTAAAAGCCAACTGCACTGACTTTATTTGTTTAAGAACAATGTATAAAATCATTTAAATATACTCCCAAAGGAGAGCTACTTAAACGATTCCAACTAAACAGGCCTTCCCAAAAAATAAGGCTATTTTGTGTGGTTTTTCATGTTCTTAGTCTTATTTGTTTCAATTACTAAAGCCCATATGTGTGATAAACGTCTGGACTAATGCCAGCCTATGCAATGATGCCAGTTGGCAAAGACTGAGTCCATGAAACCTGCAAAACTAAACAAATAATTCCTGCAGGAATAAAACGATTATCTCCTAACTACTTTCACCTTTCTGCAGGAATACAACGATCATCTCCTGTTCAACACTACTTTCACCTTAGGTAAATGTTGACATAGCAGCCCCTTCACTCTGCGCTTCTATCACATACTTTCATTTGAAGTCACTTTCACTTATGGCAAAGGATGAATTTCACCCCCTCCCCCTATAATCCCACTCGCCACAGTCCCCCTCATTTTTGCGCATCATCACAATCATAAATTTCTGTTCAGTCTTTCAGTTTCAGCTGAGGTTCAGTTTCACAGCAAACAATGCGTATGATTATCTGCAAACTGGGCCCATTAATTTTCCAACACTAACCCCTCATTTTCACCAGACACAGATCACATGACCCCTGATGCGATCAACACAACCTAAGCTCTGAACCCTACCCTCTTAATTTCAAACCAGCCCTGCGCTGACACACCTAGAAGAACCCACCTGCCTGTTGACGACCAGGCTGACAGAACGCAGAATGTTGCCTTGGCGGTCGACGGCTGTTTTCACCACATCGTCTTGCTCGGCAGGGCTGCGGGCAAACTTGTCCTGGGACCTCGCCTGGCGCCGCTCAAACAGGTGGGATGGTGATTTCTGGCAGGATGCGCACTTTCCCCGCCAGAATTCTGTGCCGACAACAAAACAAACAGCCAATGTTTCGTGCCTTTCTGGACAGGTATTAACTCTTTCATTCCTACTTTTCTATGAACCATTACTTCCTCTTGTTCCTAGATTCTTATAATACGAGTATTGCCTTCATTCCTGGATTTAGAGAGAAAAAAAGAAGAGTAAAGTGAGAACTGCCATGTATGCAGTAGCAAACCAGCCAGAATAGAGCGGCGACCACTTTTCCACACAGTAGGGGCCGTCTGGCATCTATTCCATTCATAAACACTGCCGCGCGAGCGACCCAGTCATGACGTGTACCGATGACGCACATGCGTGAAGTTCAAAGCGCTTACTGCGAGAACCAATTTTCCCGGTTGCAGGAAGGAAAGGAGGAATTTTGTGCTGCCCAGTTTTCCAGGCTGCAGGAAGGAAGGGTAGGATTTCTGCAAACCAGAAAACCGCGTTGTAGGGATGAAAGAGTTAAGATATTGTATGTAGATGAGAGGTCTGAAATTATGAACTGGAATAAATGTGTAAAAAGTCTGTATATAAACCACACAAAAAATGAGAGGGTATAGAAGTATACTAACAATACAGCAAGGGTCTTGCAACATAAGTGAATTTTAGTCAAAGGTAATCTGACATCAAAAGAGAAACAAAACTCTCTTTGGACTTAACTGGGGCGAGTGTAAGAGTATGGAGTGCTTTCCATATAGTCAAAGGCAATCTGATATCAAAAGAGAAACAAAACCTCTTTTGGTTTTACTAGGGCGAGTGTAAGAGTATGGAGTGCTTTCCATTTAGTCAAAGGCAATCTGATATCAAAAGAGAAACAAAACTCTCTTTTGGTTTTACTAGGGTGAGTGTAAGAGTATGGAGTGCTTTCCATATAGTCAAAGGCAATCTGATTATTAAAAGAAAAACAAAACTCTCTTTTGGTTTTACTGGGCAAGTGATAAGAGTATGGAGTACTTTCCAAATAGTCAAAGGCAATCTGATATCAAAAGAAAAACAAAACTCTCTTTTGGTTTTACTGGGGCAAGTGATAAGAGTATGGAGTGCTTTCCATGTAGTCAAAGGCAATCTGATATCAAAAGAAAAACAAAACTCTCTTTTGGTTTTACTAGGGCGAGTGTAAGAGTATGGAGTGCTTTCCATTTAGTCAAAGGCAATCTGATATCAAAAGAAAAACAAAACTCTCTTTTGGTTTTACTAGGGCGAGTGTAAGAGTATGGAGTGCTTTCCATATAGTCAAAGGCAATCTGATATCAAAAGAGAAACAAAACTCTCTTTTGGTTTTACTAGGGCGAGTGTAAGAGTATGGAGTGCTTTCCATTTAGTCAAAGGCAATCTGATATCAAAAGAAAAACAAAACTCTCTTTTGGTTTTACTAGGGCGAGTGTAAGAGTATGGAGTGTTTTCCATATAGTCAAAGGCAATCTGATATCAAAAGAGAAACAAAACTCTCTTTTGGTTTTACTAGGGCGAGTGTAAGAGTATGGAGTGCTTTCCATTTAGTCAAAGGCAATCTGATATCAAAAGAGAAACAAAACTCTCTTTTGGTTTTACTAGGTGAGTGTAAGAGTATGGAGTGCTTTCCATATAGTCAATGGCAATCTGATATCAAAAGAAAAACAAAACTCTCTTTTGGTTTTACTGGGGCAAGTGATAAGAGTATGGAGTACTTTCCAAATAGTCAAAGGCAATCTGATATCAAAAGAAAAACAAAACTCTCTTTTGGTTTTACTGGGCAAGTGATAAGAGTATGGAGTGCTTTCCATGTAGTCAAAGGCAATCTGATATCAAAAGAAAAACAAAACTCTTTTGGTTTTACTGGGGCAAGTGATAAGAGTATGGAGTGCTTTCCATGTAGTCAAAGGCAATCTGATATCAAAAGAAAAACAAAACTCTCTTTTGGTTTTACTGGGGCAAGTGATAAGAGTATGGAGTGCTTTCCATGTAGTCAAAGGCAATCTGATATCAAAAGAAAAACAAAACTCTCTTTTGGTTTTACTGGGGCAAGTGATAAGAGTATGGAGTACTTTCGAAATAGTCAAAGGCAATCTGATATCAAAAGAAAAACAAAACTCTCTTTTGGTTTTACTGGGCAAGTGATAATATATAGAGTGCTTTCCATTAACATTCTTACTTTTCAAGGTCAAAAGTGGTGCATTTCATTCATTAAGCTAGCTGGAGAGAACCCTTACTGACTTGTCCATTGTAAAATATTCATTTGTACATGCCAGCTGCTGTTCTGCAATGGTTTGCATTGCAGACAGAGTATAGTTCATCAATTAGAGTCCCATCAGTCATTCACTGAAGGGATGGTGTTGGCCCTAGTCTTCTTGAATGGATTGTTGAACGAGTGTGCTAACAGTGTCAAATAGGAAGATGGGAACCACACAGATGAGGTTCATCTAATCTCCAGACTGTTAACAGCAGCTGTCCGTATCTCCCGGCACTGGTGACGCATCCATTATGGTTGAAACCTGACTGTGGTTCCAGTCTTGCCCTCTGTGCCCACACATACATACCCAAAAACTCCATATAGAAGAGAGCTGGCATCAAACAATTCCTCAAACATCTGTCTCTAATGGGGTCTGAAGTTGCAATATCTCTTCAAAGCTCTTTATACTACCACCTCACGGCAAAATTGCAGGTATATTGATTTTCTTCATTTCATTGCTTATCTAGCTGAAATCTCTGCACAAGTGACAGCTGTGAGAATCACTATAATAGACTCTTAAGTGGAGGTGACAGCTGGTTAAAACAGTTACAATAGCCTCTGAAATGCCACTGAGGGCAACAGCTGTTAGAACTGTCACAACAGATCTGAGTTCCACAATCTCCCTGCCATGCGAAATCCGTTTCTCTTCAGCCCTACCGTCTTTCCCTTTCCTTCTTTCCTTCAGTGAGAGCCTTTTCTTCACTGCACATTCATAGCACATTTGCAAGGTATAGAAATGTGCTGCTGTTTCCAAAGTTTTGTTTCATCCGCAGCATGCTTCCACTCCAGGGTGTTCTATTACTCACACTGTGCACACCCTACTGAACTGACACTGACCATGGATTTTCATCACTCTAGTGTTGTGTCTATTGAAAACAGATAAATCCATAATATACTTTTACTCCTAAGATTGTACAGACTGGCCTATAAAATGTGCCTGTCGTTGTTCTGATGTTAACAAAAAATATTCTGAATCTGTAATGACTAATGACAATTAAAATGCACCTACGTACAGTGTTAACTCAAATTCTGGTCTCCTGGAGCACTCTTTCTCTGACTTTCACTCTAAAGCAAGGTTTGCATGTGGAAGCCATCCCCATCATGCTCAGTGTCAACACAAGAATTACTGGTTTTCATGTTCATAACAGCATGATATGAAAAAAAAAAAAAAAGAAGAAATCAGAAGAAGAAAAGGATGGTTCAGCGTTGTTTTTGCTGTCCTTTGCTGAGCGGCAACCTGTGTTCTTGTTTCCCTCATGGGTGCCAAGCAGATGATGTTTAAGTGCACTGAAGTACAGGAAAAGAGTAGGTTGTCACTGATGCATGCATACGCTATGTGAGTTTGCTGGTACAAGGTCACTGTCAGTTCACGAACTTGTTGAAACTTGGTAGACGTCAAAATGAAAGTTAGCTGTAGACTGGCACTTGGCCAAAACTGTTTGCAACAGACTCAGAGGCTGAGGAGAGATAAGTTAAGTCTCCAGGAAAACATTCAACCTTTTATTTAAGATAACATTTACACAACATTTATCATCATTTCAAAATTTTTTATTAAATTAAAAAGGTGGAGGAGGTGGCATGGGTGTGTGTGTGTGTGTGTGTGTGTGTGTGTGTGTTTTGTGTGTGTGTGTGTGTGTGTGTGTGTGTGTGAATAGGAGGGAGACTGAGGACGTTAAGCCGATCATAAATGTGGATAACTAAATGATTACGTGGATAGTTAAAATGATTACCATAGAAAAATATCAGCTGACTATTCAAGCCTACTGATAGTTATTGTCATACGCAATATTTCACTTGAAACTTCCTTTTGGAATAGTTCTTTAAATGAAAAGTCTCAAGAGAATTATCTTCTCCTGGCAAAATGGTTGCTCCCAGTTTTGACTCAGACAACTGATGGGCTGGTTCACTGACTTAATGTGCATGATCATGGCGTCAGTTTCAGTCATTGCTACAGGAAATCTTGACAGATGGAATGCATAATGCTTAAATCATGGATTAAGAGGAAAAGGCAATTTTTTTTTTTTTCTGCCCCAACCTCTGCGCCACCTCAGAGGCAGTGCACCCACGCCGCTCATTCCGCCACCCCTGTCCACAGCCACAGCCCGGTGGCCCCGCCGCAGCCCCGGCACCGGCAATCCACAGGGAACAGTCAATGTCAAGTCGTCAAGAGGCAACCCACCGAGGAGACACTGCACTGCTGCCGAGTCACTTCGGTGGTGTTCAGTGGCGCCTGTTCTGATCTAACATACGCAGGACACCACCTACTAAGCCCCCTACTGACAACAATAACTGCTTAGTCGCGGAGCCGGTGTGAGTGAGCTCTCCCTCCAGAGGCGCCACCACGTCCGTCCAACGACAGCCCCCAAAGGACTCGCCGATACCGGTGACCCCGACAGAACCAAACCAAAGCCACAGACGTGGAGAGGACACTGAAATTGAGGTCACCATGAGAGCAGGGCATGAAGGGCCACAGAATTTGAGATATTTAAAAAAAAAAAATTTTTTATGCTGATGATGAGAATGAGGATGATTAAGATGATGCTACAGATTTCCATTTCGGTCTGAGACTACATGACAGGCTGTACTCTACACTTCCTTTCATAATATATCCCAGCGTCAACCAGGCCCGAGAGATACAGGCACCTGCAGTGTTGGTCTGGAAATTTGAGCAACACTCTCAGAAACGCATCCATTAAGTGGATGAAACTCGACTGTGTGGTCCCAGTCTTCCCAACTGAGCCGCAGCAAACTCAACTCTGGGTAGGAGCTGGTCGGGGCAGAAAAACCCACATAACTCTGATGGGATTCGAACCCACTATCTCCCAGCCGGGAGTCCGCGACGCTAACCACTTCGCCACGGCGGCTGGTGGGAAAAGGCAATTTTACTGATACACAAAATCATGTCAAAATAAAACCACAAAATCATCTTTATAAAAAGAAAGAAAGAAGAAATGCTGCAGGCGTGATGCTATCTCACAATACCAGTAAATGTAGTACAAGAGTCCAACACCTTACCCAAAACTCTAACGAGGCTCTGGCATTTATTGCACTATCTGACTAGTATACACAAAAGTGTCTGGACTACGACTATAGAAATCAACTACAGGAATAAGGGAGATTATCTGGTTACGATATCCAGAAAGAAAGTGATGAATGAAATGGAAATCATTGTAATAGCTTGTAAGGAAAAGTTATGGGAGCAAGAACTCACAATCAAAACATGTTGGGAGTACAAGCCTGAACAATACCATGATCAACCCTCCAGTATCAACCCCTTTCTACGCAGCTTACAAAGAAATACGACAACAGAAACCCATCCTTGCCAGCAAGATCTAAGGTTTAGAGTGAACCCTCTGTTTTTCAGTCAGGTGCTATAATGACCAACAAACTGACGTTGGGCCCTACATAAAAGAAGAAGAAGAAGAAGAAACAGTCACTTTCCACTGACTATTGACTAGCTGTCATGCCAATTCACGTGACAAAGAGGCATCCACCAACTGACTGTTATACTGGCTAGGATAGAAAAAAATAGGAACGAGATCCATTCAGAAAATATGCAGGCTAGAAGTATCCGCTTTGTAGCAAGGCCAGTTTTCAAACTATCATATGCCAGGGTAGGTGTGGATATGACAGTCACGTTTCGTGCAATGTGTACAGACTGCCTTAGAAGTTAATTGAGAGCAGGAGAGGGAGAGACAGACAGCAAGAAAGAATTTCAAGGAGCTGTGTCTTTCCAATCCCAATTCAGTATGCAGCTTACCCTGTCATTTCCCTACGAGTCTCAATGACCTTGAAAACGTTGACGACCTCTTGCCAATGCTCTCAGATTGCCAGTCCTGATGCGTCGTCAGTTTCGTTCTTCATTGAAATAGCTCTGCAGTGCAGCCAATGTCTGACAAATGCTGAGCCAAAATCTGCATCCATGCTGAAAAAAAAAAAACCCAAACAAATTCAATTATTATACTATTTAAAGTGTGTGAGATGGCAGAGAGAGAGAGAGAGAGAGAGAGAGAGAGAGAGAGAGAGAGAGAGAGAGAGACAGAGAAGAGACAGAGAGAGAGAGGACAGAGAGAGAGAGAGAGAGAGAGAGAGAGAGAGAGAGAGAGAGAGAGAGACAAAGATTCAGACAGACAGAGAGAGACTGAGATAAGAGAGAAACAGAGAGAGAGATAGAGACAGGCAGTGAGAGAAACAGAGCTAAACAAACCCAACTGACATCTAATTATACTATTCAAAGTGGCAGAAAAAGAGAATGAGAGAGAGACAGACAGACAGAGAGAGAGAGAGCGAGAGACAGACAGAAGGAGAAAAGGGGAATGGGCGAGAGGGAGAGGGAGGAAGAGAGGGAGAGTGATAGAGAGAGACAGAGATATAGAGAAAGACAGTGAGAGAGAGAGAGACCAACAGACAGACGGAATGACAAAGACAGAGATACTGATAGAGGGAACGACACACACTCACAGAGACAGACAGACCGACAGAGAGACTGACTGAGACGAGACAGAGAGAGAAGAGAGGGACAGAGAAAGAGAAAAATAAGCCAAACGAACATGCCAATTCCATCATTTTCCCTTCCTCCTCTTTTGTGCGTGTGTGTGTGTGTGTGTGTGTGTGTGTGTGTGTGTGCACATGCATGTGCGCAAGTGTGTTATAAATGGGAAAGAAGAGATTAACATGCAAAAAAGTCTTAAGGAAAAAAGTGAAGGGGGTTGCTAAGTAGTGTGGGTGTGTGAAGTGCAAGTATCATTGTAGCACCATGGGCTGATGTACAGGTCAGGGCATCTGCTAGGTCCCATCCATACGCCCCTCTTCCCAAGTCTTTACTCCTCTATCCATTCACTTATTCAACCATTTATCATAACCACTGTTCATGGTGGCCTCAGACACGGTGAATATGGTTTTGGTGCAACTGTTTGAAAAGAATAAAACTTTCACAAAACACTTTTTTTTCTTCTTTCCCTGAAGTATGATAAAAAAATTTGAATCAACTCAAAATTCCTATTCAATCATAAAATTAAAACAAAAACAAACTAAAATTGTGAGAATGTTCCATTCCACCTTTCCACCAACTTTACAGTCGCTATCAAGCGCTAGTCTTTAGTTTCAGTATCATCTCACAGAGACTTTCACACGATCTAAATCACATCCAGATCTGCGTTCAGCTTCCAAACCAAGACCATACCCACCTGTAAGTGACCACACCAAAGGTCTTGTCAGTGTCAGCCAAGCGGCGAATCGTGGCGATGAGCTGCTGCTGAACAGGTGCAGAGGGATCACCTGCCCTGGCACCAACACCACACCTGCAGTGGCAACAGCGGCAAGGTCACCAGCTCGTTGTCCTCGTGCAAGGTGCGACCTCGCACATCTTCTAGGTCGTCACCTAGATACTGTTCCCAAGGAAACAATAGCGAAATCAGCATGCAACAGTGGGATACCATCCCTGCACATGCACAGGTTTCCCCATTTGGATACCTCCATTCTGCAACTGACAGCTTCCCAATTACTCCCTTTCAGATATTGGTTTCTGTTTCCTTCAAATACATTATCTGCGCATATCTGGTCTTTCACCATTTTCTTTATTACAAATTTCCTTATATTCACCGGCTGAAGAAACCCTAAGGGTAAATTTCAGAAACGCTGGGTGTCGTATGCCACCTTGTTTTTAAGCCTGTAGCTCTTGTGTTCTATCCAGCAGGTGCCATTTGCAATGTGTGTCAAAATGAGCCATTACAAGTTTGTTTTTTCATCTTATCTCAAGAGTAGTAAAAACAGTAAGTGACGGTGACTGAGGGCAGTGCATTGAACACAGCTGGCCATGATTTGGCAGCACAGAACAATTTTGACCAAAACACTAATGAGTTTGAAACTGATTCAAACTTAGTGAAATGACAATGACTTTGGTAACAAAAATGTGGCGAGTGTGCGTGGATGTTTTGAATCTATGTTCTAAACCTTCGTGGACTGGTCAAAGATCAAAACAGTCCCTAAACATCAACAATATACAAACAGACACAGACACATCAAACTTTTATTATAACTAAGAGTTTTGCACAAATCTGGCACAATTTGTTTGATTTTTGTATTTCTTTACACAGTAGCCCTGTTTCATTATTTCTTTTTTTGTTATGTGCTGTTTTACTAAAACACCGTTTAATATTTGGTAGCCAAGGGATAAATTCCGTTCACTTTTACCTTTTTTGAATATTTTGTCAGCATGTGATCCTCCATTGTTTTTTTGCTTAGCAAAAACTCCCAGACTGCTTTTTCCATCTTCCCTATACACAAATTCAAACATCTCCCACGCCATGGCAAAGTGGTTAGCGTCGTGGATTTTCCGGCTGGGAGGTCGGGGGTTTTCGATTTCCAAGCAACATGGGATTTTTCTGCCCTGACTGGCCCTACCCAAAGTTGAGTTTGCTATGGACTCAACTGGAAAAAGGGGACCACACAGTTGATGTTTCATAAACTTAATGAATGCTCTCAGAGTGTTGCTCAAGTTTCCTGACCAACACTGCGGGTGTCTGTATCCTCATGCCTGATTGACACGGGGATATATACGAAAGTTAAGTATACAATACAACCCAGTCAGGCAGTCTCAGTCTGGAATGGAAATCCATAGCATCATCTTCATTATCCTCATTCCCACTGATCAGAAAGAAAAGAATCTCACAATTCTGTGGCCCTTCATGCCCCTGCTCTCATGTTGACTTCAGTTTCAATGCCCTCTCCATGTCTCGGGCCTGGTTTGATTCAGTGGGGGTCACGGTATCGGCGTTTCCCAAATGGTGTGGGGGGGGGGGGGGGGGGGATTCGTCCGATCGACATGGTGGCACCCTCCAACAAAGGGAATTATTGTAATCAGTAGGGGCTTAGTAGGTAGGTCCTGCATCTGCGGGATCGATCCTACTGAACACCACTGCATTGATTCGGCAGCAGTGCAGTGTCCCCCTCGGGAAAGGGTTTTGCCTC
The DNA here is from genome assembly GCA_033310375.1 of Conus canariensis. Classification (NCBI taxonomy): domain Eukaryota; kingdom Metazoa; phylum Mollusca; class Gastropoda; order Neogastropoda; family Conidae; genus Conus; species Conus canariensis. The sequence continues at coordinate 21,217 of JAMYXO010001974.1, forward strand.
TTGATTTAACGAGATTTGTTTCCTGGGGAAATTTGCTGGTTGCCGGGGTTGCGGGGGGCCGGGCCAGGCTGCTGCTAAGACGGGTGTCGGAATGAGAGGCCGGGGTGAAAATTTCCACTGAGGGGGGCCCCAGAAGATGACAAAAAGAAAAATCAAAAATAAAAAAAAAATCAGAAATCTGGTCACTTAAGGCAAATGAAAAATGCGGGTGGTAAGTAGGTTTCATAAGGTAGACACGCCCATCAAGCTTTTCAATTTAACCACCTGCAATGATATTTCTGTGTGTTTGAATTTCTGAAACATACAGTTGTCATTTTATCTAAACGGCTGTTAGTGACTGACTGCGAAGGGGGAAAGTACAGACAGAAAATTCGCAAAGGCTCCACTTACATTAGTTTCGAATCTTTCCCCGCCCTTTTTTTAGATTGTCTTTTTTGTAGTCAAATGTCGACTTTTTTTTTGTTTTTTGTGTCATTCTGCCATTAAAGTCTTTAACGAAATATAAAATGATATAAATAGATAAGATAATTTGCTTATAGCCCAGCCCACCGCAAGGCCCATCAGCTGTCACCACGTTAAAATCAACTCACAAGTCATTCCCAATCCACAATCTTTAAAAAACAACGAAAAAACCCTCCGAAAATTTTTAAAAATCTTTCCACTGTAAAATCTCAGATCCCATGAAAAATGGTAAAACCTTTCAGAACCAAAGATTGCATCAGTGGGGCATTTCGACCCAAAGGTTTTCATGAATCTGCGTAAAATTTTTTTGTGTCTCACATCGGCAAGTCCAACACTCTAAAAGAATATGTTTTTAATTGTGAGTGGCACATGACATGGGAAACACCACGGGGCTTTTTTCACTCTTTAAAAGGTACAATGGTAAAAAAACGAAAGGCCGTGGCACCGGCACAGAACTGTTTCTTTACGACCCCAGGGCGTAGATGAGAGGAACTCCTTAAGTTTGGACGGATCGAAAGAGTTTTTTATCCTCTGTGTATTTCCAATCTCCTGCCAGAGGTCTCTCCCATAACGTTAAATTGGGGTTTTAGATCTGAGGGAGGGGGGTTTATTTGTTGACAATTTCTCTGTTTGTGGGATTTTTTGGCTAAATGATCAACCAAAAACGTTCCTCCGATGCCAACATGACCAGAACCCAAGCCAGAAAATTTATAACCATCCGCTTTCAACTTGGTCAAAAATTCAAAGAAGTTAAAAGTTCGGATGCTGAGTTTCGGCCAGCTATGGCCTCCAACGCTGGGCAAAGATCCGACAAACCAGAAAGTTCCTCCTCGTAGATTGTGAGATTTTCCTAACACCGAACCAAGCTGTAATTCAACAGATAAGCAAAGCCCTGAAGGAATATGTTCAAAAAGTAAAGAAGGAGCCCAGGGCAATAGGCTTTCACGGGCCCCTCCATCTCAGACATGGAACCGTCAGTGAAAACTTTTCAAAAGGATGGGAATTCGAACAGAGTTTTAGCATACAATGCCTTGTACGCCCCAAAAAAGCTGTAGACTCTTTGCGAAAAGCCCGCAAGATCGAAAAAACTCTGGTGTGAAAAGGTCCCCCGGAGGCGTCTGGAAACTTTGGGAAAAACGGACACAAATCCTAGATCTAGAAACCCGCATTCCGCCGTGAGCGCATACGAAGACCAACGGCGGAATACAGTTAGGGTTGTTTTCGAATTTCCTTGGAACTGAGGGCAAAGACAGTCATAGCAGGTTTTCTCCGGGTTTCCCAAAAAGCTGATATAATAATTCTCTGCTTCTGATGAAATAAAAGATATAAAAACTTTTTCCCCAATCTCTGGGAAAAAAAAAGGTTTTCAAAATAATAAACAAAAAAATTGGGGGGGGGGGGGGGGGGTTGAGGGGGTGGGAGGGAGAGATGGATGGAAGGGCAAAAAAATTTGGGGACCCATAGCATCTCCCCTGCACTGAAGAAAAATAATCCCATCCGACAAAAGTGCTACACACAAGGAAAACAGGGTGTTTCTAACCATTTTTTGCCATCTTTTGAACTTTTTTTTGATTCTGACTTCCCACCATGAAAAAAATTTGGTAACTTAAACACCCAAAACTTTGTCTGTGTGGTGGGGTTTTTGATCCACCTGCCAGTTGCCCAGTGAGAAATTCACACATACCCAGCCGTGCCAACTAGAAGTGTTGTGTCACACCCCTCAGCACACAGACCAAGGGAGATGCCCACTATCATCGGGTCACCATAAGACGTCCATCATCAGGCACTGCTACTGCTGTGCCCCTACCAATCTTACATCAGCAAACACCACCAACTAAGTCCATTACCACTGCATAGTATGATCCACCACAAATAAACTTGATTCTCTCCCCAACGTTTTCAATTCAGTTCACAGTCATGCACTCCTGGGTTTTTTTTTTTGGGGACCAGTCCATTATTCAAACACCACATCCCAAGTTTTGATACACTCTGGGCATTTTAAAAAGTTTAGGACATTGAATTTGCAACTAAGATGAGAGAATTAAGAAGAGGGCTTGTGGCATGTCTTAATGTCTGACCACATTAACCCAATGTGCTGGTCAACCTGAGCACCTACCTAACACCGGTACCTACCCAACCTTCATTCCTACTATCATGAGTACCTACCTATCCCCGGGATATCTCCTAACACTGTATTACCTACCTAACCCAAGTGGATCCCCCAATAACTGGGTAAAACGGGAACAAGCTGAGATTTACTGATCATACTTAACCACCCAAAAGGCCAAATCAGGATTTTTTCGCCCATATATATCTACACTTGACCCCCCTCTTTTCAAAGGTGTTACCAAATCCCCACCTTTGAAGTTAGGGGTGTGTATTTAATAAGATAAGTAATTTTGCTTTATAGCCCAGCCACGGGGTGTGTATGGTGTGTGGGGGTGTGTCGTGTGTGTGTGCATGCGTGTTCCGTTGTGTTGTTTGTGTGTGTGTGGTGTCTTGGGGTGTGCGAGCAGGGTGCTGTAAATGAAACGTTGGACACATCCCCCACTCGGGATCAGAAAATAATCTTTTAAAATCCCTTGAAATAGCCTTGCAACAGAACAACACGCACAACACAATTTACTCACAAGTGCGTTCCTGGAAGAGACAGTCCCAAAGTAGACTCGATCCTCTCTCTTTGATCACCCCCCATCGTTCATCCTCCCCCTCGTCTCCTCGCGCGTCCACTGGCTGCCCCTCGTACCACCCCCCGCGGCATTGGGCACGCTGGACATTGTTCATTTTGTACGTTTTTATCACAAAGACATGGTATGCTCAAGCAAACAAAAAGGACAAATTGGGTTCACTAGTCCACACTCAGATTTTATCGACTCACATTTTCCTCATTTCCTGCTTTGATGGGCATTTGTATGAAACTTTATGCATTCTTCAAATGCAAATTGCATGACCCTCACAAGGTTCTTGAACGCATAAATTCTTGAAATCAAACGTTGACAACAAAAGCCATGAAACCCACACAAACACCCGAAGCCTTCAATGGGCAAGAGTTTGCTCATACTTTTTAAACCCCGGTTTTTTTTCTTCCCACAGCGTGTTTACTGTGGGCACCTCGTTTCTCACACCATTTACCCCTTAAAAGGGCCTGAAAACAGCAGGTTTAGTGCTACACATTTTCTGTGCTCTGTTAAACCTTGAAGATGCCCCAGATCCTCAACCCCCAAAATCATCTACATTATCCCTTTCCCCAAATGGAGAGGCTGTGTTTAAGCGGGAAAAAAACAGTCAACACACAAAACTCCACCCCTTTGTTGGGTAGATTTTGGGCTAATCCTTGTCTGTCTATACAGGTTTTGTTCACATAGTACCAGCCTTTCGTACATAAAAAAGAAAAAGAAGATCTGCACTATCCTATCCAATGCTAATCCTCATAAAGTGTAATCCTACAAGTGTTATTATACGAGTGTGATGTCTTAGCGTTTACGCGCACGCGCAAGTAGCACGCCGTGGCATAGTGCGTGTTGTGGTGTGTTGTGTGCGTGTGTGCCATGCGTTGTGTGGTGTTACAAGTGTGTGGTGTGTGCATGCGTGTGTGCTGCGTGTGTGTGTGTACATGTGTGTGGTGTGAGCATGTGAGTGTGCGTGTGTTGTTGTGTATTGTTGTGTGTGTGTGTGCGTGTATGTTATCTTGCGAGTGTTTGTACATGTAAGGTGTGTGTAGTTGTGTGTGTGTATGTGTGTGTTTCTGTGCCCGTGCGTGAAAACACACAACACACACAACAACACACAGCACTCACACCACACACAGAATGTTCTTTAATTTTTCTGTAAATCCATTAAGTGACACTTTCAATAAGATGATCCTGTTCACTGTCTTTCATTCTAGTAATATAAAATGGTCCTTAAAGAGGCAATTGTTTAAAATAAAAAATGATTATATACAATGATAATGACCTAATATCTCAATAACTATTTTTTACTGTTTACTATGCAGTTTAAGTTTCCAGTGGATCAAAACAAAACATGATATAAATAATCAGACAAAAAAGACTTTGATCACTTTATCATTCAGCTGATACTGATATGCAGCTCATATGTGAAATAAACAGATAAAAACTAATTGAACCTATTTTTCTTGACACCTGTGTGCCAATTCATTTGTAATTTTTATACAAAAGGATCTCATTCACAAACAAGCATAATAAATGGCTGGAAAACCCAAACAAAAAATTTCAAAATTTAACAACAAAGCATGCAGCACCCTCATCTCAATGATTAAATTATGATGAATCATTAAAAAAAAAAAAAATAATGTCAGTAATGTGCATGAAACTGAAAGTCTGCAAAACATGCTTGGTCTCATATTCTAAACACGGTTGTGAAAACCATCAAACAGGTCCAGAATAAAACACATTACAACATAAAGAACTGTTAAAGGGAAACCAAAACAAAAGGGATCTTTGCAAAGAGTCAGCTACATCTTGACAACGCTGTACCAAACAAATCTTGCTTTCCATCGATCTATATAACAC